>CAUYQG010058260.1:0-26128 GCA_963574415.1 Tarsius wallacei
CGGTGGCTCAGCCTGTAATCCCGTGCCTTGGGAGGCTGAGGTGAGTGGATTGCCTGAGCCCGCGGGTTCGAGACCCGCCTGGGCAGGCGAAACCTCATCTCTACAATAAATCAAAAAATTAGCCGGGCGTGGTAGCGCGCGCCTGTAGTTCCAGCTACTTGGAAGGCTGAGACGGAAGGATCGTCGGAGCCCAGCAGGTCGAGGCTGCGGTGGCCGGGAGCGGCCACTGCACTCCAGTCTGGGCGACGGAGTGAGACTCCAACTCAAAAAAAAAAAAAAAATTCTCCTTCCAATTATTTTAATTCAAGCATACGATGGACCCCTAACGAATAGACTTTTTTACATTCATTAATTTTGCAAGAAGATAGGCATATAAATAGGGTGACTAACTTCTGATTTGCCTGGGATTGAGCACTTTGCCAAGACAAAGGACATTCAGTGCTAAAATCAGGACAGTCCCAAGAAAACTTAGATTGTGATTATCTCACCTACTAAGTATCTCTTAATATATTTACCCACATAATAGTCTTAAAAATTTCTTGGTACAAATAATTATTGCACCTTTATGAAACTGTTTAACTTTTGGTCTTCTCTACCTATCTTGATTTGATCTTGGGAGCTATTGGTTTCTGTCAGATTTTTTCCATTTTTTCTGTCAAAATTTTTCCATTTTTTCCATTTACTTGTATTCAGTGCTTTTGTTGCTTGATGTTTCATGTCTTAATATCCTAGTAATATCTTTTTTTCTAGTGTGGGAAGAAGTCACATATAGTACTTGTCTGGAGAGAGAAACCGCATAACACTTTGGAATGTTTCCTTAAGTCTATAATGTTTGTGGAAGCAAATTCTAGATTATTTTCTTGTATCTGCCTTTTGACAATCTATGAGTAATTTTTCATCCAAGGTGATTAGGCTCTGAAAATTTCTCAATTATTTCTTGTGTAGATAAAAATAATACAAAACTCGCTTTATAGGTTACCATAAGAGGTGACTTCGGCTCACACAACACATACCCTCTAGGGTGCTGGCTCCTAGTTAAAAGATAACCATAATATAAATGGATGCTATGTTTCTTAAGAGCCCTTCTGAGGTTCAAAGTATGACTTTGGTACCAGGGTCTAAGACACCAGAACTATAAAAATGAGTTACTCTGAGATCAGTTACTGCTTGGGTCCTGAAGGTGAATATGGAGCTAAACAGGAATTTTGAAGGCTCTTGGAGTAAGTGCCCTTCTCCCTGGAAAGACTACACAACAATGTCCCTGATGCTAATGGCTATTGTCCACTCAAGATCAAGTCACACTTCTCTATGGAATTTCCCTTAGGAAGAACATTTTAATTTTTCACTTTATGATATTTCCCTTTTTATTTTTTCTCCCATTCCCCCAAATAGAGGCTTTTTGTTTCCTATCTCTTCTTCTCTTCCCTGTTTGCTGATCGCTGAACCTTCTACTACCTAACAGACAGTTGATCAATAAAATATCTATGTAGTGGTTCTTCGCAGGGTGGAAGTATATCTAAACATTCAAGAAGTTAGAAACCTTCCTGATGGGCCAAACTTGCAGGGAAGAGAGGAAATGTTTCTTCCTGGAAACTCGGTAGAGCTTAATGTTACTCACAATTCAGGATACCGTCCCACTTCGTGGTTTTTAATCCCGATGGCACATTAGAATCGCCTAAGAAGCCTCCCACTCCCAGACAACTGAGTCAGATTATCTGGCATTTGAGGTCCCTGGAGTGGTTATTTTTTTAAAGCTCTCTAGGATCCTAAGGTGCAGACAGGGTTGAGAATCCCAGCCTTACGTTTAAGGCTATAAGTACATATGCATATTATGACTGTCTCTACTGTGTAAGCAGAAATCACTGATGTACCTAGCAACACATGGAGAGATTTTCATTCTCTTTGTTTTTCACCATATAAAAAAAACTACCCAAACCGACACTGCTCAGCATGACACCAACTAGCTTACATAGCGCATTCTTGACGACCATCATCCCAAGTTCCCTGTGAATCACTACACAGCTTTTGCAGTTAGCCCTGTTCTCCTCCCACATTTGGGTGCAGGGAGCAGCTGTCTATGATGCAATAAGCAGAGGACAAGGAGATAGAACACGGATTCTAACCTCACTCTGTCCCTAATTAGCAGTGAGGCATGAGGCAGGTCACTTAATATTCTGAGATTTTAGAAAATAGCAATTATTTTACTGTCTGTGCTATCTATTTCATAAGTTTGCATGAAGATAATTGAAATGTGAAAGCAACCATAACCATAAATTGCCATGTTAAGATAACACGACTGGGGAATTAAGAGCTCCTGAGACAGAGTAAAACCCTTCCTCTCCTTATGCTCTCTAGGTAGTTCCTGTGCACCCGCAGTTTCCCCTTTAGTCTTAAGGGAGGGCATATCCCCTCATAGAAAAAGAGGTAAAGGAATACAGGAATATGTACAAAAGTACACTTTTGTAGTGTTTACAAATAAATACCATGTATCCTCTGAAAAAATGAGATAACGATGTATGACCCACACAGAACGATGTTAACGACATACTGTCAGGCGAAGAAACTAAGTTACAGCATAGTATGCAGGGTATAACATCACTTAAAAATTATATAAGAATGTTTGTTAATGCATGAAAAATGTCTAGAAGGATACATTCCAGTCTGTTCACCTTGGGCGTTAGGATTGGTTGGGAGAAGGGCTTTTATTTTTACTTTGTAGATTTCTGTAATATTTGAACAGTTTTATGGTGAGCATATATCATTTCCAGCATTTAAAAACATATTTTAAAATGCAAATTGAGGGAAAACAGGCGGTGAGAGTTTCACAGCCTAAGATTAGCAAAGAGTCAGAGAGAGTATAATTGTCCTAAAGTTGTTCCAGTGACTGCGCCCAGTCAAAGTATGCTGCAAGGGAAGCAGGCAGTTCTCACAGCCTATTATTCTTTGAGGATTCACAGAGAAGATGAGAGGTGGCAGAAGGCTGGAAATGATCAAGGGTTCTGATTTGAAGATTTTCAAAAAGGAGAAAAGTGTAGCTTCAAGACATTGCAAACTATAAGCCTTGAGTTTTATCACCAGGAAAGGACTAGAATGGATTATGAAACAATTGATTTGTGGGCATTAAAAAAGAAATGTAGTCAAGAAGCTGACACAGATTCACTAAGAACAAGTCATGATAAACTAACCTATTTTCTTTTGGGTAGGGTAACTATCAGTATCACAGACTTATTGTACCTTGACATCAACAAAGCTGTTCACAAAATCTTCCGCAATATCATTTCGGAAAATACATAAAATACAAATTATTAAGCTATTCATAGCTGTTTATATAATCATATCTAATGAATATAGTTAGATATATGTAATCAATGCAATAAGTTTCTGTCTTTGGCCCTGTTCTTTTATAAATATATCTATATATATCTATATCTATATATATATATATATATTTTTTTTTTTTTAGTTGGAATCTCACTCTATCACCCAGGCTGGAGAGCAGTGGCACATTCATGGCCACCCCAGCGTCGACCTGCTGGGCTCAGGTGATCCTTCCGCCTCAACCTTCCAAGTAGCCGGTACTACAGGCGCCTGCTACCGCGTCCCGCTAATTTTTTGATTTATTGTAGAGATGAGGTCTTGCCAAGGTGCCCAGGCTGTTCTCAAACCCATGCGCTCGGGCAATCCCCTCATCTTGGCCTCCCAAAGTGCTGGGATTACAGGCTTGAGCCACTACGCCCAGCCTCTCTTTTATATTTTTATCAACAACCCAGAAAGAGACATTGAAGGCAGTTTTACCCAGTTCTCAGATGGAAACAAAGATGAAAGGAATAACCACTAGCTAAAGCACAAGATCTATAGTCACAATAGTCTTAATTTATTGGAATGCCAAGTTGAAACCGGCAATGGAATGGTTGTAAGATGACAAATTTCAGTTCCATGCAAGAAAGAACTTCTTAACTACAGTTGTCTAACAATGGAGTAATAGGTCCTAGTCAAAAAACTTGTAGGGAGTAGGAAATTGGCCCATCAAATATTTCTGCAAATACAAAAATTGGTTCAAACTAGAAAACAGGTTTTAAGTACTAACAGATTTCAAAGATAGTGGAAGTCAATATAGGTCATAACATTTGTTTTCATAGTGAAAACAAATCCAGAGTAAGACTTTGAAGAATCAGTAAATGGGTATAGATGCTAAAAAAAAGACAGTAGGTCATTCTAGAAGCAAGACAAACGTGGCATTTTCCAGAGTCAGGAAGTAACTGAGTTGGCTGTGGTTTTGGTAAGTAGGGGAGAATAAGCCTAGGGCCAGATTATGAAGAATCTGAAACCAAGAAAGAAGTTTATATTTTGTCCAGTGAAGAAAGGATCAGTCAGGCTCTGCTTGCAAATAATAGAAACCAATTCTGGCAAACTTCAAGAGAGGAATTTATTGGAAAAAAATACTAGGAGCTCCCAGAACCAATGGGAAGGCTAGAGAACAAGGTCTAGAAACATTAGAAAGCAAAGTGATCTCCAGAACTAAAAGTAGGAACCAGAAAAGTGATCTTGATGCAGGCCAAGACTCCATGCTAACGTGAATGAATACCCAACCATGTTTTTAATCTCTTTGTCACACTGTTAGGAATTCAAATGAGAGGAACAGAGCATTCCAAAGCTCTAGCTTGAGTTACATGTCCTTCCCTTAACTGAAGACAAGTAATGGATTAACAGTTTTCCAGATTTTATTCAAGGGGAAGAGATAATCCTCAAAAGGGAATAGACATGAGAAGGAGAAACAAATGCCAAGCGGCCAAAAGACAACGAAAGCTCATTTTGGCACCATTGGAGGTTTTGGACAAGGAAGCAATGTGATGAAAATAGTGATATATGGAGAATTTAGCAATTTGCAAATGGACTGAAGGAATGAAAATCTAAAGGCATAGTGAGTTCTCTAGGCTGATAGGGTGGCAGTGGGAATAGGATAGCGAAGATGTTCAAAGTAAAAACAATAAGTCTTCACAACTGCCTAAAGGTTAAGGAAAAGGAGAGGAAAGAGGCAAAGATTACTTTAAATGATGGTGGTAGAAATGAGACAGCTTAAAAAGAGAACAGCATCTAGGTTGGAGGTGAAGACAATGCTTATAGTGCGAGTGTAGCTGATAGTGAAACTGTGCAGTAGGCCCTAGGGCTAGGTAGTCAGAGAGGACATCATTGGAGATAGAGACTTAGGAGGATTTGGCATAAAGGTGACAATTGAAGTCAGACAAAGCTGTCTTTGAAAATATGTAAATTGCCGGGCTCTGTGGCTCAGCCTGTAATCCGGTGCCTCCTGGGCAGGCGAAACCTCATCTCTACAATAAACCAAAAAAATTAGCCGGGCGTGGTAGCGCGCGCCTGTAGTTCCGGCTACTCAGAAGGCTGAGGTGGAAGGATCGCCGGAGCCCAGCAGGTCAAGGCTGCGGTGGCCGGGAGCAGCCACTGCACTCCAGTCTGAGCGACAAAGTGAGACTCCAACTCAAAAAAAAAAAAAAAAAAGACAGAAAACCACCTCTTTAATGAATAGCTGTGCTTTTACAATTATAACTTTCCTAACAATGCTATGAACTATATGGGCATAGCAGGAGTTGACTAAACACTTTCAAACTGCAGGCTTTTGGAAAACATCTTCAATTTCAAGAATCACTTCCATCTGTGTATTTATAAACACTTCTAAGGGACTGAGTTTTTGGTTCAAATACTCTTAGAGGCAATGTTTAATTGTCAGGAATATAATATCATCATATTATTTGGAGCTTCCTTCACCTAGTCAAGCTGCAAGTCAAGACTTGAATTTCTAAACTCTATTTCAAGAAACTCACAGGTTGGGCTCAGTGGCTCAGCCTGTAATCCCAGCACTCTGGGAGGCTGAGGCAAGTGGATTGCCTGAGCCCATGGGTTCGAGACCAGCCTGAGAAATTTGGTGAGACCTCGTCTCTACAATTAAAAAAAAAAAAATCAGCTGGGCGTGGTAAAGCACGCTTGTAGTTCCAGCTACTTGCAAGGCTGAGATGGAAGGATCGCCAGAGCCCAGCAGGTCGAAGCTGTGGTGGCCGTGAGCATGCCACTGCACTCCAGCCTGGTCGACATAGTGAGACTCCAACTCAAAAAAAAAAAAGAAACCCACTGCCATTTCCTCAAATCAGCAGCTGTGTACTAGAGTAATAGACTGATTCTTGAAATCAAATAATTTAAATGGTTTCATTCCTATTTTTCTTCAACAATACAATGTTGCAACATAGATGCAACGCAACAAGGGCTCCCCTCTCCAAAATTTTCTGCTAAAGATGTCCTTGACTACCTGAAAGTCAGACCCCTGAATCAAACATCTATTCTATTTGCCACCTGCCTCAGGAGGCCAGGTCTCCCTGCTGCAGTTGATAAAATCTCAGCTCACGAAAATATAAAACTTCATGGAGCACTCTAACCAAGCCAAAGCTACAAACTGTCAGAAAATGTACTCAGATCAGAGATTTACAGACTTTTAACCATCAGTCCATGTATATATTCCTCATTAGAACAGACTCACAGAAGGAAAGTCCCTGTAAGTACTAATAAAATATGAAATATAGACACACAAAAGTGATTGATGTTAAAAGTGAACCAAAAAATAAAACTGCAGATTAAAAGAAGAATTTACCACCCTTTCAGCATAGTATACTACACCAAAAAGGAAGAAAAGAGGGTGAGGTAAAGGAAAAAATTAAATGGATTACGAATTTGACAGAAAGAGACGATACAACTTCTAAGTGCACAGAGAAAGCTACTCCACCATCCACAGTCAACAATATCATCAAGAGCACCAGCTTACAATGTAATGAGCAAACAATGCAGCCCTTTGCAAAGCTGGAGAAGCAGATGGGGAGGGTATCATTCACATTAAAGTCTCAAGATAAGGGTGCTCCTGGAGCTGTGCAACCTAAAGCCTGTGAAGTCTTCCCTGAGGCCTTGAATATGTGAAAGTGACAAATGCAAAGAAAGCTGAACCATTAGGAGGTTACTCTTACTAAATTTCTCTTTCACCTTGAATCCTAGAGCCTGTAGCTCATTGATTCTCAAGGGGAATAGAGAAGTTGCCTCTCAGGGGAAATCTCATTTGGCAAAGCCTGGAGACTTTTGTTACTGTCTTGACTTGGGGGGGGGGTGTTGTTCTGCTACTGCTGTGCATCTAGTGGGTAGAGGCAGGACACTGGTAAACATCCTACAAGGGTCAGGGCACCACCCCAACACCAACAAAGACTTATCCCATCCAGAACGTCAATAGTGCCGAGGCTGACAAACTATTATAGTCTTGTTAATCCTGCTATAGTTCTTGCCTTAT
This sequence comes from Tarsius wallacei, assembly GCA_963574415.1. Classification (NCBI taxonomy): domain Eukaryota; kingdom Metazoa; phylum Chordata; class Mammalia; order Primates; family Tarsiidae; genus Tarsius; species Tarsius wallacei. Next base: position 7,337 of record CAUYQG010058260.1, read on the forward strand.
TGAAAGTGTCCATGAAATTCACACCAAGAAGTTAGACTCTGCAAATACACTTTCACATATGAATATGACTAATCAAGACAGAAATGCATTTATGAAAATAAGCATGGGCAATAGAATACTAAAAAGTGTACAGCTTTATATAACTTACAGACTGTCCTTCTCTGGTGGACATCAATACTGTAGTTTAACACCACACTTCCAACCATGTTAAAGCCAGACACAGATGGCAGAGAAAAGCACTCATTAGAGGCCTTGACCATCAACCTCCCATGTCCAAAGTGAAGACACAGATGAGGGCATAGGGGACTGGGTAGCAAGGACGAGGACATCCTGTGTCCATAAACAAAGCAGAGGCAGCTGGCTGTCTTCTAGCAGGCTGCCCTCCAAGTTCACCCATCTACACAATCTCGTCTCCTCTCTGATTTTTACTTAGCTAAGCACTCCTTCCCAAGATCCCCTTCATTCTTGCTTTCTATAGTTCTCCCTCAGTATACACGGGGAATTGGTTTCCAGGACCCCCAGTGGATACCAAAATCAGAGTATGCTCAAATCCTGCAGTTTGCACTGCAGCACCCACAGTTAAAAAAAGACATCAGTCCTTCATACACACAGTTTTGCATCCTTGAACACTGTCTTTTCTTTCTTACTGTAGAAGGGAAGAATGAAGGGAATGAAGCCCATGTTGTTCAAGGGTCAACTGTATTCCCGCTCACAATTCTGGTCTTCTAAAGTATTCTGGACACACAAGTTTCATTTTCAAAAAACCCACCTAGGCTTCAACAAATATTCCTCTCAGAAGTACTTCAGTGAGAGAAGAAAATTTTGTTGAGATACCCAATGTCTTGGTTTCTTGTCAGAAGTCCAGAAGCCTCTCCCCAGCAGACCACCATCCCCTTGATGCTGACAATCAACACCATGTTTGCTGTCCAGCCCGTCATTCTCAAGAAGGCAAAGGCAATCAAACATCATCGAATATAAAAGCGCCCAACCCTCTTCTGCTGCCTATTTCTGACCTCTCAAAGCCTTGCCAGGCTTTCACAGCCTACTGTCTTACATCAGGGTCCTCCCTGACTCATGCCCCCCAGCAATGCCACCATAACTCCTCCTCACCCTCTTTGCTCACATCCATCACCTCCGATACCCAGAAGCTGCTAACAGCTTCATAACGTGGTTTACCAAGCAGGATCTTCCTGCTTCCGAAGAGAACCGTACTAACAGCCAAGTGTGGTGCTTAAGATATGTGACCTATCAGAACCAATAATCTCCTACAGAAGGAAACTGTCTGCAAAGAAAGAACGTGTTCCTGCCTCTTAGATTTATCCCCATGTGGTTAACACCCAAAGTCATCCTTTCTGAATACCAGCTTTGCTAGGCTTCCTCCAGCTTTAATCAGACATTAGACTTATCTTACAGAAAAATAAAAGTCAAACATTTGCTTGCATTAAAGTGAATAAACAATTTGTATCTCTTCAATAACATCAACTTTGGCTCTCAGAAAATAGTAGGCAATCTCCACTGCTACAGACAGCTTTTATCAACACTTCTCAAGCCAAGGAGCAACAAGCACTACATGTTAAAATAACAGTCCATCACACATAGCTTGAGGGAAAAAGGCTGTGGAAAAATAAGATTATCCATATAAACTGACAAAAGTAACGCTCACTGTAAATGAAAGTAATCCATGATAAAACTGTGAGTTTGCAATTTTTTAAACTGTATTAAACACAGCATCATGATGTCTCCCTCATCCTAGACTTTGGCAGGGTACTCTCACAGGGAGTCCTAAAACCTAGACTTTTAAGCAACTACATAAAGCCTAGAGCCACATCTAAAAACCTATCATAAGATAATTCAAAAGATAATTATGATTACACTTGCTGGAATAAGTGTAATCAACTAAAATCCTGAACGTCAGTTAGAATCCTAAAATCCTATAATCATTAATGGACAGAATTCTAAATTTGGAATGAAATATTTTCTTGAAAAGCAAAAAAACAGACCTCTTCCTTTGATTAGTATTAAATTTGCAGTGTGAAGCAAGAATTGTACCAAATATTCAAAAAAATATGTAATAGCTTCTTTTTCCTTTTTGTCCAAGAACAGAAACATCCATCCAAAGTAGAATTTGCTTACAAAATGTTTGAAGCACTATATTCACAGTTTTGAAACATATAGCTATCTTACATATCAACTCCCATGCAGAATATTTCCTATTCATCCTGCATAGAGTCAGAAGGTCTATAATCAGAGGAGTCCAAAATAGAAGTGACTTGCATTTTACCATCCAACTGAGATTTCTGCAAAGCTCACAAAGCAAGCTGGCACGGAAGCAATTGTAGTTGCTAACAATTCTCTGTACTGTGCCCAGCTGTATTTCTCTCAGTACCAGGAGCCAGCTGACATGTCTACAGCTGCTCGCACATCTCTGCTGAACAAGGCACTCACACCCACCATACTCAATAAAGCCTGGCTATACAGATCACAACATAATGAACCAGGAATTAAAATTATATATCCTAGGTAAAGTGTCTATAGTAATGAAACTGGGTTGAAATAATTTTTAATGAAAGTAGTATAACCACACTTAGCCAGAGGTGCTACCATGGCCCATGCATTTTAGAACTTCCTTTATGGCCGGGCTCGGTGGCTCAGCCTGTAATCCCAGCACTTTGGGAGGCCAAGGCAAGTGGATTGCCTGAGCCCACGGGTTTGAGACCAGCCCGGGCAACTTGACGAGACCTTATCTCTACAATAAATCAAAAAAATTAGCCAGGTGTGGTAGCGTGCGCCTGTAGTTCAGGCTACTTGGAAGACTGAGGTGGAAGGATCGCCAGAGCCCAGCAGGTCGACGCTAGGGTGGCCGTGAGCGTGCCACTGCACTCCAGCCTGGGTGGCAGAGAAAGACTCTGACTCGATTAAAAAAAAAAAAAAAGAACTTCCTTTTCTTTATGAAATTGCCTTTCAGACCAATTTTTAATCCATACTAGAAAATAAAACAAAAGTTTCTTTACAAAGTCAAAACTGAAGTGCAGACACAGGTGAAGAAAAAAGATGTCAAGGTTTTCTACTTGTGTTCAAAAAGCAACCTTGAAGGCAAGGTGACAGAGCAGCTTCTAGTGCAGTAGGTTGGAGATGACCAACCACTAAAATACTAAAATGACCACTCTTGTCAGTCACGAAGATACTTTCCAGGCAAAAACCTGTGACCTGTGGGATCTACAACTCTGCATGTAGCCAGACTGATACCTTCAGTTTTGCTTCCAGCACACCCTTCTCTCCAGGCTGGCAGACAGCAAAGAAGTCCCCAGAACAAGTAAAGAGAGAGCCATAGCAACAGCTATGAGCAGCCTCGGTAGCCAACAAGGAAAAGAAAGGCAAGGCGGGGCGGGTATCTTCTGAGCTTCCTGGAGCTGGGGATCTAGCAGGTCAGACTCTTTACTAAAAGAAATGGGCACAAATCGCCCCCAGTAACCTGCTCAGGGCTGCTTGAGCTTATTTTTTCAGTCCACCAACTCCCCTTTATTGAAAGCAGTATTTTAACATAATAAAGCACACTTATGTATGCCTCAAAACCCTATTCTTTGAAGAATTTAAAAAAAAAAAAGCCCTGGCTTCAGCTTCCATCTAAGGGTACATGCTGGCCCTCCTACAAATGGGGCTCCCATGACACAGGCAGAGGCAGCAAACTGTCTGGCAGGCTTCATTTCCCCAGGAGTCAGGAAAAGCTTTTTTTCCAAATACTCATCCCATTGCTCCTGCACAGCTTCACAGTGTGACTTTAGAAAGATGCAACTCGGCAGAGCAATGGATGCTAGAAAGAGTAGTATTTCTATTCCAAATTCCACAGCCAGCAAGCTTCCCACTCAAAGGTCATACAGCTCTACAAACTTCGCCCTATCCAGCTCTAAAATGCAGCTCTGCTTCAAGCTGCCTGGAATCCTGCTTTGATGTCTTTGTTAGGCTGAGCCCCTTAGGCTTCTAGCTTCTCCGGCTATGGAGACTCCAAATACAACCGGTGTAGATCTTGGAGCACACATACAAGCAAATCAACATAGTGCTACGTTCACAACGATATATGCCGTCTAGTGCTTTTTGGCTTATTATACATTTGGGCCTCATTTTGATCCTTCCCGCAGCACCTCAACATGTAAGGCGGGGTGGGATTTCTAAGCACATGTTTTTAAGTAGAAGAGGAAAATGAGGCTCCTCAGGACAGAGGTCTCACAGTTAACAGCAGAGCCACATCTGGAATAGGAGTCTACCAATTATTAGGCTCCTGCTCTCTGCCCTCTACCACACTTCAGAGCTAGGAGCTTGCCCTATGAAGCACCTGAGAAGAGCCCTCTCTGACTTTACCCTCGAACCTCTCCTCTATTCTTCTGGAAACACAGGCCAGCATAATGCTGAGTATCAGAACAGAGACGAAATGCTGTCCTGACCAAGACTCCCAGCAACTACACACCATTTCAAGATGATGACAAGTGCTGCAGGAAAAGTAAGCCCTCCCTTCTTCCAGACATGAGCTGAAGATAAACTGAAAGTATGCAAGGGACTTACAGCCACTGTCACTGCTATGAACTTACCCTTCTTTCCTCAATGTTGAATCGTGAAAGGATTATGCTTTGAAGTATGACAAGGATGATATTATCAATAGCCCTCCTGTGAAAAATACCAAACATTGTTCCTTAAAGTAAGCCCAACATGACACATTTAGAGTTAAATCTCTGACCCTGTGATTAACACAGAATTTCAAAGCCACTCTCATATCCTGCTTCTGGGTATTTTTTTTCCTTTTGGTTCTGCCCCTTCCTGGATAGGAATGAACTTAGTCTGTGCGTTAGTTTTACCTATCCAGAAATGCAAAAGCAAGACAATCAGCATTACAGGGTGAGAAAATCTGCCAGTCCACAAAATTATTTACCCTTCACTCCTCTCAAAAAGTGGCAGAAAAGTAAAAATCCTAATCACAAAGTAGTGCTAGCCAAAAACATACAGCAACAACTGTGAATCTCTTAAAACAAAGTGGGCCGGGTCAGGCACTAGGAAGTTTGGATTCTAGACATGGATCATTCTCTAGTTAGCTGTCACAGAGCAGCTGAGGCATGGAAGCAAGTGATAGCAGACTGAATCTCAACTGCCACTAATAAGCTGTGAGGCCTCCAGCAAATTTCTTAACCTTTAAGGCTCAGTTTCTTCAGCTGTAAAATGGGGAGAATGACGTGAGGACTAAGAAAAATAATACAGGTCAAGTAATTAGCACAGTTCTTGACCCACAGCTAACAGAAAATTCTACTACTACAGTCTGTGATCTGTATATCCTGGGTAAGAGACTGCACCTCTCTGAGGCTCAGTCTTATGTGTAAAGTGGGGGTGTGGGAGCATGACTCCCTGATGAAAGAGGAAAGAAAACAGGAAAAGTAAGCAGTGATTCTGAAGTTACAGAGCCATTGTCAGTGCTGTGGAGAACAGTCTCTTGGCAAATCTTTAAACTGTACTTCTCCACACTGCTAACTAATCCAAGACAGTCTACACTTGGTCAAGCGTCTTCACACCCCTCACAGGCAGCAAGGCTAAGAAATCTTAGCCTGGAAAGTTCACAGGTATGGCTTTGCCCATTAGGGCTGGTAATGTTAACGTGGAACTGAGACTCAAAAAACAGCACCAAAGAGATCTGTTCAATAGTTTGTACACGCCCAAAGAAACCAAGAACAATGATACAAGCTCATACTGTAAGAGGTACTTAGACTTTAAAGGCTCCTGTGTCTCCTTACCTCATAAGAGCCAGCATACTTTTTTCCAGTTATTTCTAAGTTGCTCAGGATGATTCCCTGAGACTTCCAACTTCTCTGACTGTAGAAAGTTAAAATACTGTTTACTGTATATCCTGTAAGACACTTCACGTTTAAGACAGAAAAACCTACATGAATGGCTACGTTCATAATTGCACGTTTCTCCAGCACTTTTAGGTTAATCAAGGATGTGAGCCTCATTTTGACACTCAAGGATGTAAGGCCAGAACATGTAAAGTCATTCACTGAAAGAGACAAGCAAAAAGACTAAACATATCACATTATTAAACAGATTTCCATTAGTCACAGTTTCCTTTCAGTTTGGGTGGGGGTTTTTTTCTTTTGTTATATTTTAAAACCTTTCTTAAGTTTCATTTTCAGGACTTCACTCTATCTGTTACCTCTCAGATTAAAATATAAACAAAACCAAATAGTTTCACAGCCACTTTCATTACCACAAGTCCCCTTCATTCTCTCCTTCCCTATGTCCCCTTATCCAATAAATACACATGATGATGTTTGCACTCAGATGTCCTTAAACGGCTGGCTTCACTCAACAAATTCAACAAACATCTGTAGAGTGTCTTCAAAGAATCAGGCACTATTCTAGGTCCTTGCATTACATCAGTGAACAAAACAAAAAAGTCCTATTGGAACGTCCATGCTAGTAGGTAGAACTAGTTATTATATATGTATATACTTATACAGTGTACTATAGGGTGATAGGGAATAAAGAAAAAGCAGTGCCGAGTATGCATACTAGGCTTGCGGGTAGTAAGAGGGATGTTAAATAAGGTGACTGGGAAGGCCTCGCTGAAAAGGTAAAAGACTTGAACGAAGACTGAAGGCAAAGGTAGTTAGCCAAGAGGATACACAGAGAACATTTCAGGCAGAGGGACTGAGCAAGGACCCTGGGCTGGGAGTGTGTCTGGCATGTTCCAGGATCAGCAGGGAAGGAGGCCAGTGTGGCTAGCATGAGTAAATGAGCAAGTTGAGAAGGGCGGGCAGAACACAAAGGGCCCTGGAGTCCACTGGAAGGAAATGGCTTTTATTCAGTGTGCAATGAGGAGACACAGCCATTTCTGAGTGGAAGAATGATTATGTTAAGGTTTTTAAAAGGCTCTCAGCCGTGGCTGTCGTGTTGAGAACAGACTGGATCAGGCAAGGGTGGAAGCAGGGAGACCAGGTGGGCTGCCAGAGATGACAGCTGTTTAGATCTTCAGAAGAGCAGCAGGAAAGGTTTTGAGAGTGGTTAGAGTCTGGATATATTCTGAAGGCAGAGAGCCATGCTTTCTTAGCAGATAGAATATAGGATGAGGGAGAAATCGAGTCGTCAAGGATGACAGGTTAGCTATAAAGAATGACGTTGCCATCAATCATTTTGAGGCAAAACCCCAAACTGACACCATGATACAGCTGTTACAAGTAATCTGATTTATTTGGTCTCGTCACATTTTAAATTCTCTTTAGTCCATTCCTCCTTTTTTTCCTCCCACAGAAATAATCTAACCATGGACGCCTAGTCTGAATAACTGTTGCAGAGATGAAATTTCTTCTTTGAGAAATTGGTTATGACTGCAATGATAACAAACACCCTATCCCAGAAGGCGACTCCAGACTAGTTAATGTTTGATGGCCAGTCAAGCAACAATGGAAAGTTTCCACCTGCTGTTTAGTGGCTATGACTCTGGGCAAGTCATTTCTCCTCCCACTGCCTCATTTCTTTGTTTTAAGGTAAGGATGACATTACCCATAGGGTTATCGTGAGTTCTAAATGAATGAACAGAAGCCAAGCAGAGACGCATATGGCACAGGATAAGCAATGTATATGAGTTGCAACTATTACTTCATTACTGTTAAGTGTTTTTGTTGTTATTTCTTAATTTCAGAGTGATTTTATAAGAAACAATACTTGGGGAGATGAGACTAATACAAATTTCAAAAACACAAATAACCTAACACAAAGACACACTGAGTACAAAAGACGCACTAAGTTGCCAGTAGGTGTCATAGAGGCCTAACTATCCAGACACTGAAACTGTCACTAAAGTTCCACGGGACAAATATTACCACTTTGTGTGTTTGGGAGTGAAGTGGGGAAAACATGGATATATATGTCATATCTCTGTGATTTAAAGAAACTGAACTATTATAGAAGACCATGAACTTCTCAGAACCTTTCAATACTAATTTCCTGGGATATAAGAAAGATGGTACTTGAACACATCAGTTTGATACATAGTGGAAACAAGAATTCTGAAGATGAAGTATTTAAATGTTTACTAATAATGTTAACAATCGATATTACTCAGAAGTTCAAATATATACAGATAAAGATAGGGGTGTGTGTGTGTGTGTGTAAAGTTCAAATATATACAGATAAAGATAGGGTGTGTGTGTGTGTGGGGGTGGGTGGGTGTGGGTGTGTGTGTGTGTGTGTGTGTGTGTGTGTCATATATATTCACCATTTAACTTAAACAAATCTGCTCTCTTCCCCCAACCTGGGATGCTGGATGATGAATTTCTACCAAAAAGGTCCCTGAAAGCAGGTAATGCTTCCAAGATTTACCCAGCCAGCGATTCTCAAGCCTAGCTGCATCTTAGAATCACCTTGAAGAGCTTTAAATAAACCTATTAATGCTAACACCCAGCCCTAGATTTCTGGTCTAACGGAAACCAATGTTGAGAACCGCTGACTGGGTCAATCCTAGAAGTACTATTTACTGAATTTGAGAGACAGAGAGAACATTGTGTAAATGGTGAATGAGTATTTCTGGGTTTAAACTAGCATCATTATATTAACTGGTTTTTGGGTTGAGAGAACACTACTGCCTAAATGAAAAACCCTCTTAATCTACCCTGTATTGTCTCAAATTATCCTGAAACTGCAAAACAAGAAATGGTAGTCTTCTAAATGTTCTCTCAAAAATACCTGATGACTAAAACTTAGGTTTCTTTCAAATGACAGGACATACAAAACTATTCCATTGTTCTCTAGCAAAATCCTTCTGAGCCTTAGTGCCAAATAGCTGGTTATAATTATTCCCTCCCCCTTTCCCTCCCATTTCCTTACTATATAGTCCATAACAAGAGATTGCAGCCTGGCTCTAAGAAATGTGGATCTTCTTTTTGGCTTTATTTTTCCTTTTTTTTTTTTTTGGATTCATTATTTAAAACAACAGCCTCAAAACAACATAAAAGAGAAATTATTTCCAAATGTTTTTGCATGTCAACATTGTATAGGATTGGGTAATGGATTTCTTTAATAAACTCATTCATTTATTCATCCCTTTAAAATACGCTACTTATTGAATATTATATGCTAGACATTTCTCTCAGGTGCTTGGGACTATGGCAGTGATCAAGAAAGATTTGGCTTTAATATCCTTCTAGATGCCTTTAAATGCGATAAATTTTTTAAAGTATGGCTGTAGTTCAAAGACATCTAAAGAGTAGGTTAAGATAATGAAAGTCTAAAACAACAGGTCTAGAAATGTCATACAGAACCATAATTTACTAAGCGCCTACTATAAAACAGATGTTGTGTTACTTTCTTTATATATGGCGCTCATGTTATAAAGTTGCTGTCCTAAAAAGATGAAATTGCCATTTACAAGAAATTAAAGGAAGCCAGACAATGAGAAAATTACTTCTTGTAGCAGAGGAAATAATTTAAATACGGCTTTCCATGTAAGTGGGAATGCTCCATTCTAAAGGTGACAAGAATGAGTTATGCCAGACCCGTGACAATTCATTCACTCAAAAAAATTTTCAGATTAGTCCAGTTAGACTGTGAGACGATGCTAAAAAAAGAAAAAGCAAGAAGAAAAATCGAGTTGTCATAAAAATATATTTCCAATTTTAAATTGTTTTAAGTTGAAAATTATGTAAATTGTATTTTAAGAAAATTGTATTTTAAGCATGGTGCACAAATACCCCCTCTGCAGATATTGTTAGGCCACAGAGCTTATTGATAATATAGTGCCAATAAAGAGACTGCAAAACCAATTTTAAAAAATAAAGCATACTAGGTGCACGAATCAGTTCTTCAACTTTTTTTTTTTTTAAACAAACTCCAGCCCAAACCAAAAGTCACCTACATCAATCAGCAATTCATAGGACTATAATTCAGGCCCATGCAAACCTGGGTGGCTTAACCCAAAACTGTCTGATAATCTTTTTTTTTTTTTTTTTTTTTTTTTTTTACTCACCTCAGCCTCCCAAGGTGGGGGATTACAGGCTGATCTGATAATCTTTTTAAAGCATTCCCTGGCGAAGCTATTTGACTCCAACAATGCAACCGCCACCTCCCAAATCCTTTTTTTTTAAGTATTTTTTTTTTTTCTTTTTAAAGGGAACGAAGGCGGGGACAGCCAGGTGGCGTCAATTTGTAAGGTTCCAGGGAACTGACTCAGGCCAACCCGGTTCTCCAACTCCAGGTGGAGACTATGATCCCAAAATGGGAATTCACTTTCACTCCTCAGGTATGTCAATGCTCATCCATTCCCTCGGCTTTTTAAAGGGCAAACGCGCGCACAACTTGGCTCCTGACAACACTCGGGCAGCGCCTGGAACCCCAGGCTCCCGGCCGCCCGAGTCCATCACGGGCCGCTCACTCACGGACAAGGGCCAGCTCGTGTCACCCCGCGACCTGCACAAACACACACACATCCGCACCGGTCCGCAGATTCCGCGGCCACTCATTCCAGGGTGCAAGCGAGGGGCGCCGGGGTGTCCGGGGTTACGCGGACGAAGACAACCCCGTTATGCACAGGTTAGGGGACCGGTTGAGAAAGCAAGAGCAGCCTGGCCGCGCCGACACCGGGGGTGCAGCTGGAGCCCCGCGGCGGCCGGCAGGGGTGCGGGGCTGCGGGGAGGGGGAGCGCCCGCCCGGCCCCGCCGCGCTCACCGTCGATGTTCTCCCGGTCGCTGATGTGCTGCAGGTTGCAGCCCGTGTCCTCGCGGCTCAGGTCGGTGTCGGGCCGGTAGGACTCCAGCCGGGAGTGGGCATTCCTGCGGAGCTTGGGGCTGGACGACACGCAGCACGAGGTAGTGTTCCCCATCTTCGGCAGCCCCCCGGCTCCCGCTGCTCTGGCCTTCCTCGCGGTCCCCCGGCACCGGGCGCGGGCGGGCGCGGGGCGCGGGCGGCGGGGGCGTGGAGGCAGGCCCGCCCGCCGCGGGAGGGGGCGGAAGCCGCGGCCGGCCGCCGGGTCAGCAGCGGCGGCGGCGGAGGGGCCTCGCCATGGGCGGCGGCGGCGGCGGCGGCGACGAGCGGGCGGCGGCGGCCCCGGCTCCCCCTCGGCCTCCGCGCGCGCCCGCCCGGGCCCGGCCGGCCTGTCCGCGGCGGAGGAGCGCTCGGGCCCGCGCGACTGCTGCCGCCGCGCCCAGCTCACCCCGCCGCGGCCATGGCGGGCGGCGCCGCGCAGGCCGCCTCCCCCCGCGCTCCCGGGTCGGCGCCCGGCTCCCCGGCGGCGGCGGCGGCGGCAAGAGGTTCCGGTTCACGCCGGGGACACGCGTGTCCGCGCCGGGCGGCCGAGCGGACCGGCGGGCGGCAGGCGTGGCGCGGCCCCTGGGCCCGGCGAACGCGGCGCGGCCGGGAGGATGCTCGCGCGCCCTCCCCCCGGCGGCGCCCGCCCTCGCCGCAGCCCCCGCCCCGCCCCGTCGCCGCCTCTTCCCTCTGCCCTGGAAGCAGATCGGCGGCGGGAGGGAGGCCCCGGGCGGCGCGGGCCGGGTGTGGGGTCGCTCCCAGGGCCGCGCCTCCCGCGGGCGCCCGGGTCGCAGGCCGCGTCGTCGGGCGCCCGGCGTCTCGATGCCCGTCCTCTCCGGGCCTTCCCCTCCTCCGCCTCCCCGGGCCGGAAAGGACGCGGCCTGACGCGGGGATGAGAGGTGTGTGTGGCCGCCTCGTGCCGCCTGGTCCCCGCGGGTTCGCAGTCGGGCCGGGGTGGGGGCCGGGACGCGGACGCTACCCTGGGTGCGCTGAGCCTGCGCTTGCCTCTCTGGGACCCGGTGGCTTTTTTCCTTTTTTTATTTTTATTTTTATTTTTTTTAAGCGTTTAGAATCTGGGCCTTGATTTGGGAGTCTCTTCTATTTTGAGCTTTGCCGAGGACTTAATGGTGACCTTGTTTTAAGCCCTGAAATAAATCTTGGGGGGTCCAGAGCTATTTTAATGTCCAATGAGCTGCGGAGTGTTTTGAGTTCCTTGGAGGTTAATGTGAGGTAGAGACAAGTTAACACAACTCATCGACTACCCTTGCTTTGCTTTTTAAATGCCGAGGGGTTTTGTCGAGTTGGAGACTGTGTCTGAACGGGCTGGTTCTCAAAGATCAAGATAAGCGAAAATAGCTGGCACGGGGGAGACATTCAGTAAATGTCGGTTCCCATCCCCTCCCAGCGACCCCAACACCTCCAGGGCTAACCATCCCCTCCTGGAAAGACTTGCTTCTTGCCTTTGTTGGGAAGAATATAAGGTGACAGAAACAGCCTTCCCACTTTTTTTTCCAAATAGTCAATGATGGAGCCATGAGAAGAGGCTCAGGGAGCGGGGCGGGGCTATGTTTTCCAACAGGAAAAAACAAAAAACCAAACAACTGGTACAACTCTCTTAATTTTATATATGTGGAAACTGAGGCCCAGAGAGAAAAAAATGCCTTGATTTGTCCAGATCTCAGTACTAGTTAGTGACACCCAGGTACTGAAAGGGAAGAGAAGGCATAAAGGAATTGGTATTCAGCAATGTGTGGACATCTTGTCAAAGGCTTTATGAACATTTCATTTAATTTTCTACGTAATTTTTTAACCTGTGCTTTCCCTCTACCTCATTGTAATGTTTATGCATGTATTAGTCCATATTTTTAAAAGCTCCATGCTCTGAACTGTATTAATGCCATTTGTTAGGATAAGTGGCAGATGTCCCTAGAAAATAGGTGGCTGCAAAGAAGTAATGGCTGACCAGATGAGAAAGAAAAGGTAAAAGGGAAGCTCTAAAATAATGCAGCCTTGGGGAAGCTGGAAGGATAACAACAAGAAAAACAATGCTCTTTATTAAAACTATAACAGACCTTCTTCCCAGGAAAGTTTGATCAGGGGATACCTGCAAGTCACTGAATATGGACATTCACGTTTTCGGGGTGGCAGTGTGTGGGTGAGGTGACTGTTGGGAGAGGGGCTCCTGTATTGTCCATTCTGATAGCTGCTTTGTAATTTGGGACATACATGAGCAGAAGCGTTCAGTCATTGAATCATATGTGTATGGCATATCCACTCAGGCCCATTAAGCAATTTTTATTTAATCATAAAATTTTAATATTTGGCCAGGTGCGGTGGCTCAAGCCTGTAATCCCAGCACTTTGGGAGGCCAAGGTGAGGGAATTGCCTGAGCCCACAGATTCAAGGCCAGCCTAGGTGACTTGACGAGACTTCATCTCTACAAGAAATCAAAAAATGAGCTGGCTGTGGTGGCACATGCCTGCAGTTCCAGACACTTGGAAGGCTGAGGCGGAAGGATTGCCTGAGTCCAGCAGTGGGTTGAGGCTTCGGTGGCCATGCATGTGCCACTGCACTTCAGCCTGGGTGACAGAGTGAGACTCCGACTCAAAAAAATTTTTTAATATTTATATTCCGGTTATGGTTTCAAGGCCTTAAGAGGAGAGAGAGACAGAATGGCACTTAGGCGACTGCACAGCTGCATGATTCCCGTCCAGGCAGGATGCTGGGGCATTGTTACCTGAGAAGAGCATCTGGAGCGGGGAAGACATGACTGGGGGTCAGGCTAGCCAGATACCCTCACCAAAGGGTGGTACAGTCACTGGTCTGTGGGGATTTTTGTGATTTACCTCCTCCCCCCAACCCATGCACTTCAGACTCAGAGATGTTCCCTGCCTGACACACAGACTCAGATTGCTGGACACAGTGGCTCACAGCTGTAAGCCCAGCACTTTGGGAGGCTGAAGCCAGAGAATTGCTGGAGCCCAGGAGTTCAAGACCAGCCTGGACAACATAGTGAGTCCTCTCTACAAAAAAAAAAAAAATTGCCGGGCTCGGTGGCTCAGCCTGTAATCCCGCGCCTTGGAAGGCTGAGGTGAGTGGATTGCCTGAGCCCGTGGGTTCGAGACCCGCCTGGGCAAGCGAGACCTCATCTCTACAATAAATAAAAAAAAAAATCAGCCGGGCGTGGTAGCGCGCGCCTGTAGTTCCAGCTACTTGGAAGGCTGAGGCAGAAGGATCGTCGGAGCCCAGCAGGTCGAGGCTGCGGTGGCCGGGAGCGGCCACTGCACTCCAGTCTGGGTGACCAAGTGAGACTCCAACTCAAAAAAAAAAAAAAAAAAATTAGCCGGGTGTAGTTATGGCACACCAGTGTCCCATCTACTCAAGAGGCTGAAGCGAACAAATCACCTGAATCCAGGAGGTCAAGATTGTGGTGATTTGTGATTGTGACACTGTACTCCAGCCTGGGTGACAAAGTGAGACTCAAAAAAAAGGGGGGGGGGGGAGGGAAGGAGAGAAAGAAGAGGAAAGAAAGAAAAATTGTAGAACAAAAACCAACTTGGAGCAAAGGCAATGTGATGCCAAAATGATAATGAAAGGTGGCATTGTTGAATACCTACTAGAAGCCATGTACTGTACCATTTTTTAAATCCAAGCTTGTGCTGTGATCCCTATTTCATAAATAAAGACATTGAACTCTGATAAGTAACCCACACAAGGTCACAATACTGAGAAATGGCCTAACTGGGAATTTGGAATCAGATCAGACCTAGCTCTGATTCAAGAGTCCAAGAAATCCCCCCTCAGCTGCATCCACCCTGACCTCCTGCCCGCACCTCCAGGTGTCACTGAACAGGATGTGAGAAGGGAAGCAGGTTAGAAAAATCTGCAACTTTGAGTGGAAAAGACTCTAGTGTTACTGCTCTGCTTGTCTTTTTTCCATTCTGAAGGAAGCTGGAAGCAGACTGCTTGGACTAGTTCTAGAAGAGAGATACAGGGGCAGCCAAGGAAGCTTATTTTTCTGTGGGGCTCAGCCCTCCTGGAGAAGACTTATGTGGAAATAGCATGTGCATCTAGCCACAGCCCTCGCCAACGTTGAGTCAATTGGGAATCTAAATGCAAGAACAGTTGCTCAGTAGGGTGCAGGTCTATCCTAGAATAAGCAGTGGAGGAGGGGGCAGGGAAGCAGAGCGCTGAGTACTGTAACAAGGGCCAGTTCTCAAAACAACCTTAACAAATTTCAGGCTGAGTCCACTCATACACACCCTGCTCTTTGAGCAGAAAGAATCATTTGGGAATAAATTTTCCTCATCTCTCTCCATAATCACTTTTCAGGAGTTCGGTCATTGTAAAGAGGTAAATATGGGACTCAAGTAAACTAAGTCAGTGCTCTCCACATGTTTTTAGCAGTATTAGCTTTTCTTTTTTTTCCAAAATGATGTGTAGAGCCACACTATTTAAAACATAGGCACTATTGGTATTAACTTATATAATTTATAGATCTACTTATAAAAACAAATCAATAAGAATAGGCTACTGTACTTGAATCAGGTGGGGCATAATTGCAGTCTTAGTCCATCACACTCCTATCCATTAACAATGAGTCAATCATTTGCACATCTCCCCAGGTCACCTCCTAGAACACAGAAAACACTGACCAAGTTAGTCCAGAACCTGGAACTTTGGTCAAAAGAAGGAAAATGTGAAGTGTCTTGGAAAAAACTACTCAGGGTGTAGTTGCCCTTTCACCTGGTGGCCAGCTATCATGTCAGTTTCCACACATTTCTAAGGCAGTTGTAGAATAACCAAGACCCATCGATGTTCTTAACATCACCAACCTCCTCTCCAAGTGAGGCCTTCCTTTAATGTGTGTTGGTAGACAACGCACAGTGTAGCCAGCTGCAGGAGAAGTATTTACTTTGATAGCCACTTGACCTTGACCAATGCAGGTGACTCATTTACTGTTTACACATTTTTTAGGGTGCTAAACCAGGCACCTTGGGGATACAAAAGAGGATAAGATACAGTTCCTGCCTTGAGAAACACACAGTCCAGTAAGGTAAACAATCACAAGAACAAGTTTAGACTATGTCCAGCAAGGAAAGTGACCACAGCCACTGAGTGGTGAAATCAGAAGAATGCCAAGCCTGCTTCCTATAAATATCTACATGTGTTGCCTATGTTAGACCCCACATTCCACCATGAGAGATTTATCCCTAAGACCTACAGAATTATACCCAGAGATTCTCTGTCAATGAAAATACCCACAAGAAAATAAGGATGGCTAATAGATTTAAATAGTAGTGCTAGGTCTTTTGAACCAGAGGAACTGCCGGGGACATTGTGTTGAGAAGGATTCCGAGGTCATGTTCCAGCTCAGCAGGGAAGAATATTGCCATGAGGGAAGGAGGAGGGGAAGATGGTAGTTGTGCCAAATTTTTTTTTAAGTAAAACCTTTGTTTATGAAATACATAATGAAGCAGATGACAGCCTAGTCCCTGGACAGAGTGGGAGAAGCTGCTACTTCCCTACCCAGTGTCTGTTCTCTCATCTCCCTTAGTTACAGGGCCCTCTATTTTGTGAGGAACAGCAATATGCCCAGCTCAAAGATGACAGCTGGCTGAGTAACCAAGTCTGGCCAATAAGTTAGAAGTGGAAGCTTCCAGGAAAGCTCTCCAAAGAGGCTTCCTCTTTTCTGCATCTTGGAATGCAGACATGACGGCTGAAATTAGCATCCACTTTGGAGTATCAGGTGACCTTGAAGATGGAAACCGTTAACTTAAGATAATGTCCCTGCAAGTTTCTTTTTGTGAGAGAAATAAACTATGTTGTACAAGCCACTGTTATGTTGAATTCCCAAGTGATACGCGACCAAACTTAATCCTCATCTGGCCAGAATTTGATACTATTTTTTGATATGAGATTTATGTATTTGTGTTGACAAATTTCACTGGTTGGCCCCCAAGTAATAGGGACTCTGACCAAAAACTGTGAGACAGTCATGTATACTTGACTCCCCATGGTAGAATCCAGGATGGAATAGGGGGATGCAATAGGCTGACTCTGGAGCCAACGCAGGGTTTAAAGTGGCAAAAGGAAGTTGTTATTCAAAAGGCAGATCAGTTCCCATGGAAATTAAAAGAATTGTCTGATGTACCACTTTCACACAGCACTCCTTCAATATTCCTGAACTAGAACCAAAAGTTCCTATGAACAGAAACTCTGTGCATGTACCCTGGTTATGTATGCTGAAGATAAACCTCACCCAGGAAATTGGCTCTCTCCTTTCAAATTGAAACTTCCTATCTAAAAATTTCCCTGAGCCTCATGACTATCTGGAAATTGTGTGGGAAGGTTGTTCCTGCCACCTTACACTCTTCCCAGTACAGGCAAGAGGTCTTTCTGGTCTGTTGCTGCCGGGAAGGAATTTATTGAATGTGTCCCCTGAGCCAGGCAATTTCACATACCTTGATCTTAGTTAACTGGCCTCGGTTCAGACCCTGTTCCCAACAGGACAAAACCTGACAGCATTTTAAAAGCAAAACAAGTTAGTTGATGAGTTGTTAGGTTACTTGTCTCTGCTTCACATTAGTAGCCTCCAAGGAACTCAAACACACTGCAGCTATAATTCGATATTAAAATAGCCCTGGGGCCCCCACGAGTAGCTAAGTAGACCCTACTGAGGTGGGCAGTCCTGTCACTCCACGGCTTAAAATATGTCAATAGCTTCTCATTGTTTTTAGAATAAAAACCCAGGCCACCTGGCTTCCAAGTCTGCCTTCTCCCTGGCCACTCAGACCTGCTTGCAACTCCCTACATGCCTACCATGCTAGCCTCTTACTTCCTCTCTGTGATCTCACCCACCCCCCACCATTCCTCCTCCCTGCCCAGAGCATGTTTTTAATTCAACTTAACCTTGGGCCCAGCATAAGCAATTCTTGCTCTCTTTCTCTTATATTGGAGATCACAAATTCACATAGATTTTTACCTACATAAATAAATATTTTAAGGTCAGGTGCAGTGGCTCACACCTGTAATCCCAGCACTTTGGGAGGCTGAGGCAGGAAGATTGCTTGAACCCAGGAGTTCAAGATCAGCCTAGGCAACATAGTGAGACCTTGTTTCTACAAAAAATAAATTAGCCAGGCATAGTGGCCTGAGTCTGTAGTCCCAGCTACATGGGAGGCCAAGGAGGGAGGATTGCTTGAGCCCAGAAATGTGAGGCTGTGGAAAGCCATGATTGTGCTACTGCACTCCAACCTGGGTGATGGAGACCCGACTCAAAAAAATAAATAAATAAATATGTCCCCATGCCAGTTAACGTTTTTTAAAAAATTATAATGACTGTAAAATATATCATATTAAAGGTGCCATCATTTATTTAGCCATTCCCTCAATTAATGGACATTTCATTTGTTTCAGTATAATAAAAACAACTCTGAGATGTGTACTGTTATCTTTGTCTGCATCTGCTTATGTCCATAAAAGAAATTGTTAGAGATAGAATTTCTAGGTCATGTTGACCAGAAAGGAACAATTTACAATCTCTTGATAAATATTGCTGTTTAATTGAAAGTTTATATCATTTTACACAAATAATTGTTTCCTTACTGATAGTCCAAGCCCAGAGAACTTATAGTCATTCTTTTTTTTTTTTTTTTGAGTTGGAGTCTCGCTCTGTCACCCAGACTGGAGTGCAGTGGCCGCTCCTGGCCCCCGCAGCCTCGCCCTGCTGGGCTCCGGCGATCTTTCTGCCTCAGCCTTCCAAGTAGCTGGAACTACAGGCGTGCACTACCACGCCCGGCTAATTTTTGATTTATTGTAGAGATGAGGTCTCGTCAAGTTGCCCAGGCGGGTCTCGAACCCACAGGCTCAGGCAATCCACTCACCTCAGCCTCCTAAAGGCACAGGATTACAGGCTGAGCCACTGAGCCTGGCTACTTATAGTTATTCTATGACTGAAATTGGATGAGTTTCCATTGATCCTAACAGCATTTTACACACACCTCCATCAATATG
>CAUYQG010058263.1:0-74112 GCA_963574415.1 Tarsius wallacei
TTTTTTTTTTAAATTTTATTTACTTATTTATTTTGAGTTGGAGTCTCACTCCGCCGCCTAGACTGGAGTGCAGTGGCCGCTCCCGGCCACCACAGCCTCGACCTGCTGGGTTCCGGCGATCCTTCCGCCTCAGCCTTCCAAGTAGCTGGAACTACAGGCGTGCGCTACCACGCCCGGGTCATTTTTTGATTTATTGTAGAGATGAGGTCTCGCCAAGTTGCCCAGGCAGGTCTCGAACCCGCGGGCTCAGGCAATCCACTCACCTCAGCCTCCCAAGGCGCAGGATTACAGGCTGAGCCACTGAGCCAGGCTTACTTTTCTCATTTTAAAAATATGAAGTCATAAAGAACATAGCCTATAATCATCACTGCTTGGGGCAGAGTAATAGTACCTTTTCATCTAGTTTTACAGGCACTGACTATAAAGGCAAAAACCAAGGTTGACTGTCATCACTTCTAGCTAGGGAGCCTTCCAGAGCTCTAGGAGAAGAGGGACAAAAAAGTTGAAAGGAAAGGAAAGGAAAGAAGGACAGGACAACAAAAGAGAGGGAGGAAAAAAACCCTCTTCAATACCTACTATTTTCTTCATGAGAACTGGTCTTAGCCCTAACATAGCTTTATGCTATAAATGATATCTTAAGCTTGTTAAACAGCTCTACGCTTCCCAGGCATAGTTTCATTTGACTGACTCCTCCCCAAAACTCTGTAAGGCAACCACTATTATCTTGAAAAACTTAAGACCTAGTACTTACCCATGGACACACAGGTGCAAATTAACCTAGCGAGGACTTGAAGAGAGTTCTTTGGAGTTCAGGGCCCCTGCACTTTGCCTGTGTATTGTACTGTCCCTGGAAGAATTTTGCGTGAGTATATTGAACCATGGGCAAGCCGCAATAAAAAATTATATTTCCTTGCTTGTCCTTGGATATGGCCCTTCTCAACTGAAACCTATCAAACTTATTTGGAGTCAATGAATAGTGAGATTGTAAAGGACATAGTGGCGAGCATCCAGTGTGTACAATAGGAGTCATCACAGAGGCACCTTCGAGGAGACCACAAGTGAATCCTGAACTATCAAGTAGCTGTGGTGTGAATCTTGTTTTCACTAAAACTATTTTGAAGGAGGAGTTATTACATGTATTGCAACCCCGTCCTCTATCCCATTCCTTACCTCTTATGTGCTACTGCTCCACAATGGAAGGGTGCAGAACACAGATTTTGGTTGCCCCCCCCAAAAAAAAGATAGCCAAGGAAGGTTTCTATGGAAGGATCCAGAGAGTCATTTCATACAGTAATATGGGATGTGAGTACCCTTCAGCCACCCCCTCCAGCTCCCAAATCATCTACCAGCCTTAGTAAAAGAGAGGAAAGAGATTTACCTGCTTCTATTGAGGCTGAAAGTCATGTATAACCTTTGAAGGACTGTAATGGTTTTAATCACAGGAATAGTATCTTTTTTGAGAGGCAGAAGAGAGTAAGGAGCTGAACCACTCTGCAAATATTAACCAGGCTATTTTGGAGCAATGGCGATTGCCTTTGAAATGTTTCATCATGGGTCTATACTTAGAATTCAGATGAACGCAGGGGGGAGGGGAATGGGGCAGTGTTAATCCCCAGTTGTTTTGAAGTTGTCCTGTAAGCAGGTTAGTAACTAAACTGGCCGAAATGGAAGCCTTCAATGCTTTGTTTAAATATGTGATTCTCTCTGTGCGTTCTGTTTTGACCTGCTCTGCATACAGATTGTCACAACACTCTGAGAGGTGACACTTCTCAGTTTTCTTCCCAACTAGATGTTCTAGAGAGCACTTGGGGCAATCACATTGGGAGACTGATGCTCCATGACAGCTAAAAGTTGGATTGAGTTTCAGGAGCTACTATATATAAAGCTGGGTTGACTTATGTCAGCGCACTAATTAAATGCCATCTGGGTGGTTCCTCTGGGTTTTTGAGTCCATCACCCAGTTCAGATCAAGTCAGAGGCCAAGGAGGAAAACATGATGATGGACCTTTTTGAAACTGGCTCCTATTTCTTCTACCTGGATGGGGAAAATGTTACTCTGCAGCCATTAGAAGTGGCTGAGGGCTCTCCTTTGTATCCGGGGAGTGATGGTACCTTGTCTCCCTGCCAGGACCAAATGCCCCCGGAAGCCGGGAGCGACAGCAGCGGAGAAGAACATGTCCTGGCGCCCCCGGGCCTGCAGCCTCCCCACTGCCCGGGCCAATGTTTGATCTGGGCTTGCAAGACCTGCAAAAGAAAATCTGCCCCCACCGACCGGCGAAAGGCCGCCACCCTGCGCGAGAGGAGGAGACTAAAGAAAATCAACGAGGCCTTCGAGGCACTGAAGCGGCGGACTGTGGCCAACCCCAACCAGAGGCTGCCCAAGGTGGAGATTTTGCGGAGCGCCATCAGCTACATCGAGCAGCTGCAAGACCTGCTGCACCGCCTGGATCAGCAGGAGAAAATGCAGGAGCTAGGGGTGGACCCCTTCAGCTACAACAGACCCAAGCAAGAAAACGTAAGCCTCGAAGCCGCCGAGCCAGGGAAATGCAAAGTCTGATTAAATGCCTTCTTCGGGGCCTTAACCTCCAGCTGCTTGGTCTTGTTTCCCTTCCCCGTTTCTGGCCCCCGCCCCCGCTCCTTCTCGAATGAACCCCCAGTGACCCAAGAAGACCGGGTGCCTGCAACAGGCAGGAAATGCGTACCCGGCCAGAGGAAGCAGGAATGCCGCACCCCCGACCCTATCCCAGCCCCCACCCCCCGGAACCGATGTTTCTTTCCTAATCTTCTGCTGCCTTGGTTTTACCTCCAGCTTGAGGGTGCGGATTTCCTGCGCACCTGCAGCTCCCAGTGGCCAAGTGTTTCGGATCATTCCAGGGGGCTCGTGATAACGACTAAGGAAGGTAAAGTAAAAGAAAGGGTTGCACCAGGAGAAAAAAAAAAAAAGATCCGGGAGGGAGCTGGGGGCTCGTTCCGGGCCGAGAAGTCCTCGAAGCGCGAGTAGGGACGCGCCCTGCGAGAGGGGCTCCCTCGGCGCGCGGGCCCGGTTCTCCTGCGCCGCCAAAGCGGCCTCGCGCGGGGCGCTCTCCTTCCTGGGCTGCTATGTGTGCGTGTGTGTTGGTTTTGCACTCAGGAGGCGCAAGCCTGGATTCGTCGGCCTCGAGCAGCCTGCGATGCCTTTCTTCCATCGTGGACAGTATTTCCTCGGAGGAACGCAAACTCCCCTGCGTGGACGAGGTGGTGGAGAAGTAACTCCCGGCCGCAGGAACTGGGGACACGCTCCACGCAGCAGGAAGACCCCGCCCACACTCCTTGGCCTAATCCATCCTTTACATTAGGTCACATTACGTTAATATTTAGGAACCCAGACCCAGGGGTTTATGAGAGGGAAGGAGTTAGATTCACAAAGAAACTTTGCAAACAGTTGCGCACTCTCAAAGGAAACAAACAAAAAAAGCTTTCGGCTTTGGGCTTTTATTTTTTTGGAACCGCGAGTGGCTTAGGTCTAGCGCCCTTATTTTGTTACTGTTTGTTTGGTTTTGTAATACATTAACTTTTATTACGGTGATCCTTTTGTGCCATCCTCAAAATAAGTCCATTCCTGTCTAAAGCCAGTGGGAACGTTGCATTTTAATGTTAGTAATATTTAATGTATTTTTGTAAATAGGATTAGAACTTTCATTTTTTTATGTAAACCTAATAAATCTATTTTAAATGTGGAATGATATATATAAAATGTGCGAGGATCCTGGTATTGTAATATTAAAATAAGTTTCTGTATGAACAAAGTTGGTCCCAATCTGATTGAACTGGAAAAAAATATATTTGAGGGCATGTCTACAAAGATAAAGAAGAGCCAAATCCGTACCCTCTAGCTGGAGGGAAAACCAAGGCAGCAAAAGATTAGGGAAGAAACATTGTGTGGTTCATTTAGACACCACACAAGCCCATTTATTTTGAGTGTTTTCTTGAAGGCTGAGTATAAGGCAGGAAAATTGTTTTCCCGTGTCTGAATTAAGCTGGACACATTTTTGTCTCACGTAGAATTCATACTTGTGATTGAAAGTGAAGAATATCAAAAAGGAATGTGTCCTTCCATTTATTGCCTCTTTTTCTTACGTTTTGTATAGTCTTATCCCTGGAGATCTGGGTGAGAATTACGTACCCAAAGTTGCCAATCGAATTATCCATCTAGTAAAATCTTGTTGCAAGCAATTACCAAGCAAACATTCTTTGTGATTTCCCTAAAAGATCTTAAGCTGATTTGGCTAGGCAGGGGCTGCACTGGTCTCAGGGCCAGATGTCTGGCCCCCTCCTTAGTTTTCTTGAACTAGACTGGTCCCTAGTGGACTAGAATATCCTCAAGGCCTCCTTTGGCTTCGGTTTGTTTTCCAAATAGAAAGATAAAAGAAGGGAGCAATCTGTCTCTTGAGGTGGGGTGGGATTCTTTGAAGAGAGGGTTGCCTCAAGAGAGGGAAGGGTTAACTGGTTGAGGGCAAAAGACAACAACACACATGAAACCTCTTAGCAGGGCCAAACAGCAAAGCCCCAGAGAGACTGGAAGCCCCAGGAGCTCCTCACCGTGAGGATTTTACAACGTGTGCCAGGCTTGTTTATCCTGTAACCTCAGGAAGAAACGACCACCTAGAAACGCAGTGGAAAGTGAAGCCCAGGGGAGGAGCAAACTATTTCTCGTGAATTGCCACTTCACTCTTACCGTCCTGTAAATGATACTTGCACTCCTTGCCGTCACCCATTAACGTCTTTCTCCCACAGTTAGTCTTCAGTTCACATATGTAAAATCAAATTGAAATCAGCATTTCCCAACACAACTTTGCCTCCTAATCCTCCAAAACGTGAACCTTTCTGTTGGGCACTATGGAAGTTTCAGGTATTACCACAGACAGCGCCCCCTCAGGTATGGAGCTGTCTCTTGCCCCTTTTTCATCAGAAAATGACTCTTCCTGGGGGTAATAGTTACTTTGTTTTCTGAGTATATGTCAGTACTTTAGAGTTTCTTCTAAAATATTTTTAAAATGCAGGAAGGTTAACAGAGGAAGCTTATGCTGACATACAATCCCTTTTAAAGATTTGAGAGAAGGAAGCAGGAGGTTTAATGGATGACTACCTAGATTGAATCCAGGTTGTTACTGTTTGGCCTTGGGCTAGTCACTGCTCCTTCTAAGTCCTGTTTCCTTGTTTGTAAAACAATGCAGAGGAAAATAATAGTGCCTAACTCCTGAGGTTGTGAAGATTCATTGAGAGAACACACCTAAATGTTCAGCCAAGACAGGGCACAAAGTCAACACTAGATATCAGCTCTCTTTGTCATTGGTAAGTTGAAATCAAGGTATTTTTCTTGCACCCCAAACCACAGTTTCTTCAGCCTTTGCTGGCTCTGGCTAGGGAATGTATTGATAACAATGAGAACAAAAGCAACATAAATGAATCGTTCTTAGAATTTCACATATTAACTCATAATCCTACAACAACCCATAAGAACGATACTGTTATCACTTCCACTTTGGAGAAAAAGATCCTTTGGGACAGAGAGGTTCCTGCATCTGGTGGGTACTGTTTACAGCCAGGATTCAAAGCCAGGCAATTATCAATGCATTCATGCCTATGCTCTTAACCATATGCATTCTGAAAGAGAAGCCTTGGGAAATTGGCAATTTCTTTCTTCTTTCTTCTCTCTCTCCCCCTCTCTCCTCTCTCCTCTCTTTTCTCTCTCTTCTCTTCTCTCTCTCTCTCTCTCTCTCATATTGCCTAGACTGGGCTCAAACTCCTAGGCTCAAACAATTCTCCTACAATTCAGCCTTCTGAGTAGCTGGAAGTATAGGCTCATGCCACCAGGTTCAATTTGCCTTGGGAAATTAATAAGGAACATTTTATGGTTTGTAGGATAACTTGGCTCTCTTTAACATTTGTTTTCCAAAAGCTCTTTCTCAAAAGTCACTAGCTAGTGAACTCCAAATTAGAGCAAAAAATAACTAGTAAATCATTTCAATTTTTTCAACCAGAATATGTGTGAGTATGTCTGGGTGGTATGTATATGCATTAATTATGCTTATTGTATATTCATAATTTCTTTTCTCTGAGAATCAGCAGAGATTTGCTGTAAAATGTATATAAGCACATATCTTTTTTTAAAAATCTGATGTTTTACACATCTGAAATGAAATAATGTGATTAGGCGAACTCATTTACTTTATGGTTAAACATATATTTATAATAACTTTTGTTATAAACTGCTCAGCAGCAGACTTATCAATTCATGAACTTTACTTGTTGATGGATTTTATTCAGTCTTTGCAAGCCAAATCCTCTGTACGTCTCTTAGCTGAGTAACTTGAGAAATTGTTTGGAGTAAGTTTTCTTACAGAAGTCTCTTCATTAAATAGAGCAAATATTTCCCAAAGACTCGATGTGACCTCCACTGCTATAGCTGACATGGTAGGCTTTCCAATGAAATCCTTGGTGTGTTTGCAATTAAAATGTTTTTGTTTGATATTAATGATGATAATCTTTACCAAGGCCAAAGCCAAAACAAACAGGGCTGTGGAAGCAGAAAATCAAGACATAATAACATGGTAAAGATAAGCAATTTGATACTGAATTTGAGCCTGTTTCCAAGGCAGGTGTAAAGTTATCAAATACAAAATAATGAGTGATTTTCTTTGTTGTATTACTTGAAAAATAATTTGTGGAACATCCATTGTCAGATTTTCCTACTAACTTTATCATCCCTGGATCATTGAATTCTAAACCTGTAAATTGTGGAAACCCACTTATGGTCTTACTTATTTTATTTTATATTTTGGGGGTTCTCACTCTGTTGTCCAGGCTGGATACAGTGGCATGAGCATGCTCACCACAGCCTCAACCTCCTGGGCTCAGACAATCCTCCCACCTTAGCCTCCTTAGTAGTGGGAACTATAGGCATGAGCCACCACGCCTGGCTAATTTTTTCCTTTCTTTTCTTTTCTTTCTTTCTTTCTCTCTTTCTCTCTCTCTCTCTCTCTCTCTCTCTCTCTCTCTCTCTTTCTTTCTTTTTACAAACGAGATCTTGCTATGTTGCCCAGGCTGATCTTGAACTTCTGGGCTCAAGCAGTTCTCCTGCCTTGGCCTACCAAAGTGCTAGGATTACAGTTGTGAATCATCACGCCCGGCCAATCTCTCTCTCTCTTTTTAAAATGAACTCTGATATGTTTTGGGAATGGAGGGAGTGCTGAAATTCCTTGTTTCCAACTACGCTTGAGACAGGCAGATAAATCTTTGAATGATAAAAGTGACCTCTCCCTAAGACATTTTTAAACTAAAGTTAGAAGAATTTACCCATTTGTATTTTTCTTCTAGTTATATTTTATCCCATTTGTTTCAAAACCACTTTCCCACAACATCATATCTGACTTTTTTCTAATGTTTCTGTTTAAACTTTAACTATCTCATGGCTTAATCCAATGCACTGATAAATTAATATTAACATGGTTAATGCTAATATAAATTAGTAAAATTAGTATAACCTGGATATTTTCCTAGAAAGTCAAGCCACCAAGATTTCTCCAGGAGGCCCCTCCAGTGACTCCCTTCAACTAATTAAATGTATTAAAGATGATCCTCTGTCTTAGAGGTTCTACTCTGAAAAAAAGCAATTTTTTGAAGCCTAGTTCTAAGTCAATGTGTGAGACAGAATGGCTATGCCATGTGCTGGAACAAAGATCATGCTGTAAGAACTGGCTACTTTCTCCACTCTCTAGGCTGCTAAATGTCCGATCTTAGGTCTTTGATCTCTCCTGGAAGTCTTCTAATTCAAGCAGAGGCCAATGTCTTCCTCAGCTGTCTTCTCCACAAATTCTTCTAGCAGCTCTGGCAGGTACTAATGTGTTTACTTAGGTGTGCCTGATTTTCAGAGCTAATAGCAGTTTGAAATTGTTTCACACATTGTGAAGTCATCTATACAATGCGCAAAAATATCAGGAACAACTCCCTTTGTCCAGAAGTTGATAAGGATCTTCAGGTAGGGGTGGAAGTGAATTAAAATGGATTTATCTTTCTATATGCATTTCATTTCTCCCTCAAATAGAAGCATGGAGAATCTTCAATAATGCAGAATTCCCAGGGTAGGCAAAATTTATTAGGAAAGGAAGTTGTAAGCATAATTTTGTTGGTGTGGTCTGTTGTCAACACTAGTTTATTGCCACAATGCTTAAACTAAAATAGATTCAGAAAAAAAAAAGATAAAGTTGATGTTACTTAAAGGCCATAGCAATTAAAATCTGTTTATAAGTCTAAATTGTAAGAAAATCAAACATGCATTTATGTTTGGAATGTAAAAAATATATAAATAAATAAATAATCTACCTAACTAGAAACTTGGTGAGTATTCATTTATAGCACTGAGTGTAGTTTTGTTTTGTTTTCCCCATTTCCCTGCTGCAAAGTTGGAATATCATCTCTACCTATTAAATAAATGTGAGTTTTCTCTGCATGTAAGAAATTCAGTTCTCTGCAGAAATAGTGGAAAACATATTCTCGTTCTTTCAGTGAGAAGCAAAAGCTAATCTAGCCTGATTTGAGTAGAAAAGGGCACCTTAATAGCTAGTAGATCTTTTTTAAAGCAACTTTTTAATGTTTTCCCATGCTGCCCTGTTCAATTTCCCCACTCAAAAAAATTATTTTTTTCTATATCGCTCTTCCAGTTCCTCATTTTTCTCTTTCGGCGTCTCCTCTGGTGGTAACTTAGCTCTCTTTGACATTTGTTTTCCAAATGGGAAAAGAGCAGGGGAACCTTTCCTGAATGGGGGACTCCAGTCATCTTTGTTACTTTAACTTCTTTGCATTTTCTCTCTCTCTCTCTCTCTCTCTCTCTCTCTCTCTCTCTCACTCTCACTCTCGCTCTCTCCTCTCTCTCTCTCTGCGCTCCCTTTAGTGCTCTGAGATCCTATTTTCAGTACTTTCGTCCCAAGGGCCCTCAACTCGGGACCCTGTTCCCCCCTAGCAAGTCCTATTAAGCCGCGGGCGCTTGTGTTTTCTCGGCTTCTTTAGTTCCAGTCGCCCGCGGCACTCCGGTAAATTTGTTTTGAGATCACCTTACCAAAGACAGCCCTAACCTCTGCGAACTACCGAACTACCGTTACTGACAGAGGCTCCTGAGTGACAGCATCTTCTCAGACCAGGGAAAGATGTGCAGGAGCCAGCTCTTGCCAGTTTCTGCTTCAGCTGCTGAGGAAGCCAATGAGGCCGAATTGACTGAAGGAGAAAACAAACAAAATCACCTCCAGTGTGAGCTCTAAGTTTGGATGCCTCGTTTCCAATCCTGTGTGACCTTGGGGCAAATGATGTAGCCCCTCCAGCTTGAATTTGCTTTCTTTTTACATTGGCTTCAATAATAGGTCCCAAAGGGTTGTAGGGAGTATTGTTAAATTAATGTATAATGAACACACGAGTGCAGGTATCTTTTTAATATATAATGATTTAAGAATAGTGCTCCACAAATAAAAAATGCTCAATAATTGTTAGCTGCAGATATCTCATACTCAGGGATGGGGCACAAAGCACATTAAGTAACTTCAGAAATTAACTGAAAGGCAAGCAAACTTGTAACTCCTATCACTTAAACTTTAAAGACAGGTTTATTTGTGTTCAGATCACAAGTCTGTGCTTATGTGTGGACTCCACAGCCAAAAAAAAAAAAAAAAAAAGTGGGGGGGTCATAAGGCTGCTGACAGAATCTGGGGACTCCTTGGCTGAAAATTCCTGGGGGAAGAATGTCTACCCACTGTTGTATTTCAGAGGTAGCAATGCACTGTGCAATCAAACGTTTGCACTAGCATGGACAGAGTTGTGGATTCCACCTGGGTCCTTCAGGAACTTGACTCTTTTATCTGGTGTAACCCTGGGTACCGTATTCATTTCAAAGGCATAGACTTGTTAACAGACCTAAAAAAAGGTGCAGATGGATTTCCCACTGGTCAGATGATTAAGCAGCGCATTGGTGTGAGAGGAAGCCTGATTTTCAAGACAGATCTTTGTCTTAGGGAAGACGGGACAGAGGAGAGGAGACAGTGAAGGGCATAGCCAGTAAACCTTAGTGATTGAGAGTGTCACCCTCCCATTCCTGGTTTTCGGGGCCTTCGTTTCAGAGAGAAGATCTCACCCTAAAAATGTCAGTAAAAATAATACACTGGAAAGCTCCCTCCCCCCAATAACTGGAGCCACAACAATTATTGCACTGGTTAACCTCTTCTTTTAATGGAACCACAAGTCCTGGTCCAAAACCCAGATGAACTGTGTAGCCCTGTAGTAACTGCTTTTCCTGAATATGAATGGGACCTCTGCACCCCAAGTGATCTGAAAGTGGGTTAAGAAAGGTGGAAGATTAGTAAAAACTGATTAATAGATGAATTCTCACTTAAATGGCAACCCTTCCTTTCCACCTTCTATCCACCAAAGTTCCAAAGACCCTGCTGTGATTGCTTTTTTAGAAGGCTTTTGTCGCTGAAGTGTGTGAAGTTACTCCCAGTTTGAGGAGTTAGAAATTTTACAGGAGCAGAGGATTGCTGTGGCGGCAGCTGGGACGCATCTGTAACGGTGTTAGTTTGCCTGAAAGCAGAAAATTAGCAACCCTAAAGCCCAGCTTGGCTGTTTAGTCTGTAGAAATGACAAGGCAGAGCAGAAAGGAATAAAGGAGACACGGCCTTGGAAAAGGAGTTTGCCATCTAAAACTGGGCTTCTTCGATTGCAAATCTTAGAGAAGCTTTCAGTGTAAGGCTTTGGCCTGCTCAGGGCCTAGGGAAGGCCTGGCACAGAGGAGAAAGCACTCAGATAAATTGTGCAGAAGGGGAAAAGGAAGGCAGCAAGGAGGGAAGGGAGGGAGGAATGTTCCCCGGCCACCTGCCCCTCCTGTGCCTACCTCCTTTTTGATGGGCAGACACATAGGCAGAACTCAGAAAGAGCTCTGTCTTGGAGAAAGGAATTTCTCCTCCTACTCTCAATAATGTGGAGCCTGTAATAAATAAACGGCAAGCTGATCAGACTTTTAACTCATCTCAATCTATATATAAAATAGACAAACTCTAAATTCACCCCCTAAGTGAAAGTGCCACTTTACAAGTTTTTAGCAGCAACCTTTAATTCTGTCAACTGGCTGAAAAAAAATTCCTGAGATAACTAAAGTTCATGAAAAAGAGAAAGGAACACCTTATTCATCAGGTGACTTCTCATGTCTCAGGATTGGAAGGGCAAGTCGGCTCTTGGTATCAGCTGAAAGGAAGTTCTATTATTCTTAATATCACTTATTATTATTATTTATTAAATGTGTGAGCAATTGAAAAAAGCTGGACTTTCCTCTTTCCTTTTGTTTGTAGCACTTAAATGAGCCCTTAGTTTAGGTTATCACGAGAGTGCAAGTGAGCAGGTTGGGAGGGACCATCCCCCGCCCCAGCAATGCAGTAAAACCATTCGCGTCAAAAGGGTCAGTAAACAGCAAATTGTCTCTAGAGAAAGGCGAAGGCTCGCCCAGACAGCCCCCGCGGGGCTTGCGGTGGGATATGCTAATAGTGCCCGGCCACTGGGGCCGGCCTCCCTCCCCCAAGGATATATAAGGAGCCCCAACTCAGCTTGCCGACCCAGGCCGACAGGCGTCTGCCCTTGTTAATTACCGCAGAAAGCGGCCAGGGAGCTGCGCCCGGGGGTCTGCCCTAGCAGCGGCGCTAGGCTCGCGTGTCTCCCCATCCCTCTCGCTGCCGTCCAGGTGCGCCGCCTGCCGTCTCCGCAGGATGGACATGATGGACGGCTGCCAGTTCTCACCTTCTGAGTACTTCTACGACGGCTCCTGCATCCCGTCCCCCGAGGGGGACTTCGGGGACGAGTTCGAGCCCCGGGTGGCTGCCTTCGGGGTGCACAAAGCCGAGCTGCAGGGCTCCGACGAGGACGAGCACGTGCGAGCCCCTACAGGCCACCACCAGGCTGGCCACTGCCTCATGTGGGCCTGCAAAGCGTGCAAGAGGAAGTCCACCACCATGGATCGGCGGAAGGCAGCCACCATGCGCGAGCGGAGGCGCCTGAAGAAGGTCAACCAGGCTTTCGAGACGCTCAAGAGGTGCACCACGACCAACCCCAATCAGAGGCTGCCTAAGGTGGAGATTCTCAGGAACGCCATCCGTTACATCGAGAGCCTGCAGGAGCTGCTGAGGGAGCAGGTGGAGAACTACTACAACCTGCCGGGACAGAGCTGCTCCGAGCCCACCAGTCCCACCTCCAGCTGTTCCGATGGCATGGTAAGGATCGGCTCAGGTACCCACTAGGCCACCCCTGCCTGCCCTTAAAACCTCTACACCTCGTTTAAGCCAGGTGTAGTGGGGGGAGTGGGTTGGAGGTAGTTGCTGAGTTGCTCTAAGAGAGGTGCTCACCCTCAGAAAGATTCCAGAAAACAGATGTCTGCTGTACAAGATCTTAGTTTGATTTCCTACCAGGTTGTAGGTGTACCTCGTAGTAGAGGGTCATCATGTGAGGTGGGTGACTATTGGATAATCAATCTGATGTTTTCTCCATTACTCAGTTTATTTTCAAAACAGCTGCTAGTGGATTTTGACATGTGCTAATATCTAAAGGCACCCTTTATGACTTAATGAACAAATGGAAAGAAATACCTGCATTAAAGCCCCCAGTTCCTGCTGTGCTGAGGCCTGGCTGAAAGAAAATGTTGATGCATTCTTTTTAGAGGGCGTTTGCTCCCACGCTGCCAGGTTTTAATGTGTTTTCGCCCTGGGAAAGTGTTCTTTCCCTGAATTAGTGTGGCTTCCTTCTACTCCAATCCATTTTGCATGGTTAACCCAATGCACGTTGCTGCTGAATTCCACCCCCTCTTGCCTTTGCTCCAGCGCTCCCCTTCTTCAAGCACAGAGATTGACCTCGGTGCCCTGGGAATTTGGAGAGTGCGAACCCTTCCTAAATTAAGGCAACGAAGATGATTGAGAGTGGTCAGTTTATGGAGCTGGTGGGCAAGGAGTGCCTCACTTTAGATCAGAACATCTTTTGCCGAGACCTGAAAATAAACTACTTTTGTTTCTTGTATTGTAGCCTGAATGTAACAGTCCCATGTGGTCCAGAAAAAGCGGTAGTTTTGACAGCGTCTACTGTCCTGATGTACCAAATGGTAAGAATTGATCATTTCAGAGGAGTTTAAAGACCTTCTCAACCTATCAAAGCAGAGTCTGTTCTTCCAGATAGTATCGGGAAAGGGAATGGAAGTGATGGTTCTTATGGGAAGGATTTGGCAGAGCAAAATAAACAAATCCCCAGACAGACATACATGCACACAATTTTGCTTGAAATATTACCATGGGGCGTCCCCACCTTCCACCTCCACCCCTAAGAATTGTCAGTTATTTGTTGCAAATTTCTACCTTAGGCTTTCTGTGACCACCTGACCTCTGGGTGTCAGAGGAGCTGACTTAGTTTAAGGGGCAACTGAAGCAAGTCTGTCTATCCAGAGATAATTTTTTAAATGCTTTTCTCCTTGTATCTTTAGTATATGCCACAGACAAAAGCTCCTTGTCCAGCTTGGATTGCCTATCCAGCATAGTGGACCGGATCACCTCCTCAGAGCAACCTGGGTTGCCTCTCCAGGACCCCGCCTCTCTCTCCCCAATTGCCAGCACTGATTCACAACCTGCAACTCCAGGGGCCTCTAGTTCTAGGCTTATCTATCATGTACTATGAACTAATTACTTAGTCCAGATCACTTCCACCAGGAGGGCCTATTACACAGGAAGAAGGCCCTCAAAATCCAAAACCAAAACAACCTGTATATAAAGATTTCTTTTCAGTTGTAAATTTGTAAATGTTATCTTGCCACTTTATAAGAATGTGTATTTAACTAAAAAATCACTATTGCAATTAATACTTTCTTCTTTATTCTTCTTTGCTTTAGATACATAGTTCCAATAATATTTCTAATAGGAAAATCATTGAAGGTAGTTTGTTGCAATGCTTAACTTATATATATATTTTTATAAATATGGCTCATCAAAATATTATCTCCGGTGTTTGGATCTTTATTATTTTTTCTTTAAGACAGTAAAACAGCTGGGAATCATTTAAAAGGAATTTTAAATATATTTAACTTTTGCTTTCTCTTTAATCCTTTAGTTATATCATATTAAATAAAAATATAACAGTACTGCTTTATGGAATATATTTTTATTTTTTCTTATAAGAAATGAATCTTTTAAATGTAAGCACAAAATACGACTTTGTGGATAATTTCAAGATATAAGAAATTTTGGAAATTCCACCATAAATAAAATTGTTTACTACAAGAAATATTTTGTTTCATGACTTTTTAAAACAATTCTCCTACTGGAATTACTCATCATTGACATGAATCTTTAAGGCTGAGCTGGAAATATTTAAACAGCTGGCTATGTAGATAAATCAGAATATTTACCATTCCCATGGACGCAGTTTAGGTCCTATTGATGTCACAAATGAAAATGCCATATTTCCATTTTAAACATGTTTCAAAGGAAACTGCTAAATGAAATTTTTTCTTTATATTAGT
Source organism: Tarsius wallacei (assembly GCA_963574415.1). Lineage (NCBI taxonomy): Eukaryota > Metazoa > Chordata > Mammalia > Primates > Tarsiidae > Tarsius > Tarsius wallacei. The sequence continues at coordinate 14,564 of CAUYQG010058263.1, forward strand.
ACTATGCCATATAATGTCAAGTGATGTGTTTATGAAGGGAAGGCAGATATTTCCAGGACAATAGCAAATTTTAAACAAAAAGACTCTACAACACTATGCCATTTTAATGCTGATAGTACATTAGACATCACGATTTAATTCATATCCACTTTTTCTATCTGCCTAAAAATAGCTTAACACTATATACTAATATTGTCAATAAAATATTTTAAAGTATTGGGCTTTTTTTTGCATTATTGGAGTGCCAGCATAAACAAATATACACAAATTATAGTAAAGTGAGACACATTGCAGTTGTCCTTCTCATATGCATACATGTGTGTGTGAAATGGACATGTGTCTCATTGTTCATCACTTTAAATCTCCTCCAGAAAGAACTGACATGAGAAAATTGAACAATCAAGTGGAAAATTCAGTTGAGACAATCACTGGGATAATTCTCACAAGTTCACCACTGAGAGATAAATAGGAGATATCCCTAAAGCATCGAGCATAGCTGTTCACAGAGGACAGATGTAGATAATTGTTTCATCCTCTAATTTGTATGTCAGTTTAAAATTACTAAGGGTTTGTGGTTACATATAGTCATCAAGCAGATAAACTCCTTGCTAGAGCATGGCAATGCTACTGTTCTTAGAAGGGTTTCCCCTTCTCTCTTACATGATTTGTGCATGTGTACATGCATGCATGGCTGTGCGCTTGTGCGGTCATAAGTCTCAAAGAATGAGAATTATTCCATAATGGAGGAAGAAGTGTTGAGTTTAAAAAAAAAATTATTGTGACCACTATCTGTTAGCATCATGACCTTATAGAGGGTGCAAACTTTTAGCTCACAGATAATATCTTCACAATTTGGGAGTGTGAAGATTTATATTTCCAACATAAGTTTGAGTTATTCACTTTTGTCAGACACTGTGCTAGGTCCATTTTCTCCTTTCTATATTTCTCTGGAGAGCTTGAAGATGTATTGTTTTTAGTAGAATCAGAAAGGGGAAAAACAATTTTTTATGTTCAATTTTTATGTTCAATTTTTTTTAAGTTTCAGTAGCTTTAGGGGAGTACAAATGATTTTTGGTCACGTGGCTACATTGTATAGTGGTGAAGAATCTCATCTTTAGGTGTACCCGCACCCCCTATCTGTGTACGTACATTGTACCTGACAGGTGATGTTTCATCCCTACTCCTCGTCCCACACTCCCACTTATGAGATGTTGATGTGAGCTCAATTTTAAGCACATTACCATATTTTGTTTCATTTAATAACATTAAGTAGAAAATATAATGACATTTTTAACTTAAGTGAATAAAAATTAATATTTCTTACCAAATCCCAATTACTTCTATAACTCTACAAGTATATTTAATATTCTCAGTGAATATTAAAATGACTCAAAGTAGTTAGAGCCTTTCCAGTGATCTGGATTTAAAACAAGTGATGATCAATGTATAATTAAAAACAATAGTCTCCATGCCAGGGTGCTTAATTAATCCCATTTCCAATGTACTAACATTGAAGTCTGGTGTTTTTTCAGCACACCATATCATTTGCAGCCATATATATTTCTTTTTGGATAAGCAGCCCTTGGAAATTGGTTCTCTAAGAGTTCAGACCCTGAAAAGTTTTCTTTTCTTAAAGAAAGTTGGTGGAAAAAGAAGTAGAACTGACAAAAGATTCAAGTAAGGATAGGATTGTGTTGCTTATAAACCCTCTGCAGGGAACATTTGGAGCTGCCTCTAAATTTGTTTCAGACCACTTTACCTCAGCTGGTAGAAAACATGCAACCAACCAACAGTCAAATTTCCAGGAGCAGCTAAGACAATGAATGTTTCCTGGTGAGAAAGACGTTCCCAGGAAATGAGAGTCAAAAGAGCCTCCTTTCTTCTCATGCCTGGTAAATACAAACTCACAGAATTATATATGAAAACTGAGTCCAGGGAGGTTATAGAAATTGGTAAGTGCTATTTGGATGCAAGTTGCTGTATAACTCAGGGGGTCTGGATTGTCTCTGTTTTCTTCTCCTTTGAAATTAGAATCTATAATTACTCAGTGATTTATCACAGAAACAACGATCTGAGTACCACATGTACTCACTCATAAATGGACCCTGAACATTTATTATAATACTGTAAGAAAGGGATTGGCAGTAGTGGGACACTGCCCAGGGGGGTGGCACATAACATCAATAACTTTACCTGTATGATGATCACATATATACCTAACCCTGAACTGTACTCCACATTAAAAAAAAGAAAAAGAAAAAAGAAAGATGCAAGTCAGATAAAATTCAAGACTATATTATACGGATACATTTCCCTTTAAGATGACATTTTAAAAATAATGTCAGAGTGGTATTTCCTGAAATTCTCTCTTTGGGGTTATGACAGTTACTAGATTAAAGTGGTAATTTAATTCTCTGACTTTCGGAAGTGGTATTTCTGGGAATTATATTAGAGTACAGCTATTTGTAGTTTCAGAAAAGCCCTGCTTGAATGGCAAGGTACTACTGAAAACACCCAATGCTGAATGTTCCCACATCATCACAAAAAGCACAGGACATCAAATTTATTTCCTTCAAGAATTTTAATTATACATATTTTAGTTGACTAAGGACTTAGTTTATGAGAAGATTATAAATAGTGAACACTCAAATTGTTATGATGTTCTAATCTTATAAAAATAATCCTTTGTTAAGGGGCAAGTAAGCCAAATCCTATCTCCATTTTGCTACTGCCCCACTTCATTACAGATTAATTAGGTAATAATGATAAAGCAGCAACTAGCAAATATTGAGTGCTTATCATTGCACAAACCAGAAAGCTGAGGGTTTAGGAGTTTAATAATTTGACCAAGAACACACAGCTGGTTATTTGGATTTCTTCACAATGCATGTTCCAAGAGACTAAGGTGGAAGTTAACAAGGCTTCTTATGTCTTAGCTTTAGTAGTTCCAGAACATCATTTCTACTACATTTTTTTCTGGTCAAACAAGTTCCTAAAGCCTGTACAGAATCACTAGAAGCAAATTAAACTCCACTTTTCAGGGGAGGAAATAATAATGAATTTGTGAACATAGTTAACTATCATGATAACTAGTATGTAATTGCTATCCCTATTTCCTTATCTTTCATTCATTCCACTGATTGTACTTGGCTTCTGCCTATATTACCACCAATGGACACTGATAGCCTTCAAATCAGTAGACTATTTCAGTTCTGGGCAAGCTTTAAACTGTAGGCAAGAAGTCTTCCCTTATCTTTAGCTCTGAATATCCAACCATCTTTCTCAAATCTCTTGGAAGTCTCAATGGTACTTCCAACTCAATGTATTCCAAATTAAACCCATCACCCCTCCCTTCTTTCCCTATCTCTAAATATGGCTCACTTTCAGTGTTGACTCTCTTAGTAAAGACATCACCAGTTATGTAAACAGAGAATTTAAGACATATTCTTGATATCTCAATCTCTTTTCCTCTCTTGTCTCATTTATTATATAACCTTATGAATGTACTCTTTACCCTTAACCCAAACTATGGTTATCTCTTTCCAGGAGTATCATAAGATCCTTTTAACTTGCCCTTCCATAATAACTTTGGATCTTCCACTTCTGATTAAAGCATCCAAGTTTTTCTGTGGGAACTGTCCCTTTCCTCTTCTCGGGTCATGCTGTTCAGGTGGAGTTGACAGTACCATCTGACTGCAGAAGTGAGCAAGTCATTTGTCCTTCCATTAGCATATCCTCTTGGCCATAATGATTGTTTCGTGGGTGGACATTGTGACCCAAGTTGTTTAGTAAGTGTTAGCTCTGAGATATTTATTGGAACTATGGAGAAAAGGAGGTGCTCTTTGTACTGGAGTGATAATATATGATATTTTTAATTCTAGGCTGCCAGCTGTCATCTCAGCCCCAGGAGAGGAGTTCCTGCCTAAAAATAAAGCCCACACAGTAGAAAGCAGAGCTGTGTATTCCTGAAAACATCATTGAGCATCCAGATTCTAAAGTGCCTGAATATCTGCTCTTGGCCACACTTTACAATTTTGGAGCCAACAAATGATCTTTTTTCTTATACCAGTATGACTGGGAATTTTGTTAATTGAAACAGAAATAATCTTGCATAATACCACTCTTTGACCTCTTCTCCCTATTGCAGCTAGAGCAATTGTCTCAGAATATTTATCTGGTCATGTCAACCATCCTGTTTTCCCTCCCAGCTTATTGTATGTAGGGTAATGACAGAGCAAACTCACTAATATGACCTTCAAGGTTTTGTATGTCTGTCTCCAGTCTACCCTGCTAGCATTATCTCTTTCTGGTCAAGTCCCTGCTCTCTCCACTCTAGCCACAGAAGGGAATTTCATCAGTCATCATGTTCATCTTACCAAAGAGACTTTACACATTTCATTCTCTCTGTCTGCAACACTCTTCTCTCCTCTACTCCCAACTAGTCAATTTCCACTCTCCATTTATATCTCAGCTTAGGCATCAATTATAAGGTAAGTTTTCCCTGAAGTCTCTCACAGTGCCAGGTCCTCTTATTCTATCCTCTCAAAGTACCATATATCTTTTCTCTATAGCATGTCTCATAGTTGAAATTATGCATTAATTTTTTTATGATTGTTAACATTTGTTTGCTCCACTATGAGAGCAACAAGACCAGTTATTGTTCAACTGTATGTCCCCTAGACTATGGACTATGGTATAAAATACATACACACACACACACACACACACACACACACACACACACAGAGAGAGAGAGAGAGAGAGAGAGAGAGAGAGAGAGAGAGAGAGAGAGACTGACAATTAAGTTCACAAACTCATCCTAGAAAAAGTGCTGCATAATTCATTGCTAAATATTACTACAGGCACCTTCGAAGTACTCCCCTTGGTAAGCTGTTCACCTACACTATGCCTAGTTCAACTGTCAAAGCAGTTTTGGAACTCTTTTTCTGGAATGGCCATCAGAGCTGTCATCATATATTACCCTTTATGCCTTGAATGTCATCAAAATGTCTTCCTCTTTATCTTCAGGTAAAGAAAAAAAGTCATTAGTAGCCAGATCAGGTGAGTAGGGAGGGTGTTTCAATACAGTTATTTGTATAATTGGTTAAAAACTCCCTCACAGACAATGCTGTGTGAGCTGGTGCATTGTCATGATGTAAGAGCTCCTTTGGGACCAGTTTTGCATACACCTTTCTCATACTAAGATTTTCAGATAAGATTTTTCTAACTCTTTCTCTATTGATGTCTATTTGGTCTGCTATGCTTCTCACAGTCAGTCAATGATTTTGATGCACAATTTGATAAATTGTTTTCATAAGTTCTGCTCATTACTTGCTATCCTGACCTCTCTTTCATCAGTGATGCTTTCTCTCCCCTCAGAAAAACATTAAGTCCGTCTGTACACTGCTGTATTCTTCATGGCATCATCCCCATAATCTTGGACTAACATGTACATTTCATTTACATTCTTGCCAAGTTTAACAAGAAATGTAATGTTTTGTTCATTGCTCTAATTCAATCTCTGATATTCTCGTGACAGCACACAAAAACATGCAACAACAGTAATGAAAAAAGATACTTATACATGCATGTTTATTGAAGCACTATTTACAATAGTAAAAACATGGAACTAACTGTGCTACCCATCAAAATTAGAATGGATAAAAAAATGAGATACATATACACAATGGAATATTACACAGCCATAAAGAAGAACAAAATTATGGACTTCACAGCAACTTGGATGGATTTAGAGTCTATGATACTCAGTGATTTATAACAGAAACAAAGAACTGAGTACCACATTTTCTCACTCATAAGCCTACCCTGAACATTTAATACTATGAAAGGGATTGGCAGTAGCCGGAAACTGCCAGGGAGGGGGTATGCACATAACGCCAATAAGCATAACTTATCTTAAACCAGGCGAAGTGGAAACCAAAGGGAGGTCCAAACTTTACCTGTAGAATGATCCTGAATTGTACCCCACATCTTTAAAGTAAAATAAACTAAAATAATAATGAACACCACTCAGCAAGACACTGCCACATGTTGACACAGACACAGCTGTGGACTCTGATATACTAAGGTTATGAAACCTTAGTGACTTGTTTGTACAGTGTTGCCAACATAAGCACAGGGTGGCAAGTTTGTGAACTTAGGTGTCAGACTATCTATGTCTATATGAATGGAGATTGCTGAATCATTTGTTATTGTGGAACGTAGAATAGCCTCATTTTTCCAACTTAGTAAGATTCTTTGACATCATTTTTTATTTTTTCTACTGGTTCTTCTAATTTTCTGTTTTTTTGTTTTGTTTTGTTTTGTTTTTGAGTTGGAGTCTCACTCTGTCGCCCAGGCTGGAGTATAGTGGCATGCTCACAGCCACCGCAGCCTCGACCTGCTGTGCTTAGGTGATCCTTCTACCTCTCAGCCTTTCAAGTAGCTGGAACTACAGACACATGCCACCACACCTGGATAATTTTTTTGTGATTTTATTGTAGAAATAAGATCTTACCAAGTTGTCCAGGTTGGTCTCTAACCCCTGGCTCAGGCAATTCTCTCACCGCAGTCTCCCAAAGTGCTGGGATTACAGGCTGAGCCTCTGCACCCAACCTAATTTTCTGTTTTATGTTACTTTCTTGCTCTGAATTCTCTTATTCCGGCCAATTGTTATGTATTTGTGTCTTAGAATTCTGCTGTGTGGACATTTGTTTTTTTGATCTACTGGAGACCATTTCAACTGCCACAGTTTCACCTCCTGTCTCCCACGGCGGAGATGTCTCTACTATTACCTCATTCATATGGTCTTCCAAGGGAAGCTGCCCCATATGCAGCCTCTGATTGGCCTGACTGGTATTTCTGTTAACAGTTAATCAGTTAGGAATGGGCACCTGACCCAAGGCAACCAATACATAGACTGATCAACAGTTATAAACTGCAACTTTGATTCAAATATATGCTTGGAGATAAACAGACTATTTTCCTCATAGACAGAGATTTAAATTACTAGTTAATAATAGAAAGATTAAATTGAAAAGTCATGATTGGCTGGGGCTAGAGAGATTAGGATGAGTTTTACATAGTCTGAAATTATGGGAAATGAAAGAAGCTAATGGAGAGTAGTATAAAGTATATTTAGAGAAAGAATAGGGCATAGTACACACTCTGTGCCTACTATTGTCCTACTGAGGTCCTGGACAGAAGCCAAGGTTAATTCCCAGCTTCACCACTAATTAGCTGAGAGAATTTAGGTAAGTTACTTAGATTCTTGAAAGTTATTTTCTTACTTATAAATGTGAATAACAGGATATAAATCATAGGAGTTGTAAATATCGCATGAAGTAAGTTATATAAAGTGCTTAGCTTAGTGCCTAATATGTAACAAATAGTCATCAAAGGTTACTTCAAAAAATAAAATATAATGATTGAGGTTTAGAGTAAAGACTTACAAATTCCTGATGTGGGATCTTTGGAGACATCTTGATTCCCAAAATATCCTTCGGCTTTAGTAGCCAAGGGCCCAAGCCCAAGTGATACCTCTTTTAACACTCCTGGTGAATCCTATATTTGAGCTAGCTTGAGAAGATCTGCAACTGAAGGAATCACATTAAAACATCTTGCAAAACCTAATCTGCAGTTGTTTTCTTCAGAGAGTCATTGATATTGTTAAATGGCCAACTAAACCTTTCTCCCTTGAAGGCAATCTCAACATGGACAGAATTGAATTATCTTTTCCAACATTTTTTATTTCATCTTGTGGCATCATTTGCCAAACTTTTTAGAATTATTTTTGGTTTCCCCCTTTCCTCAAGATAATTAATTTAGTTTGCCTGGAACATAAGGCAAATGGGAATTGTAAAAACAGTAGTAGTAGCAGCAATAGAAACAAAAGTGTATTTCCTTAGTAAGCATCATTTCTCACACTGTAACATTCATAAAACCAGTCTATTTGCCTGCATTTAGTGGAATGGAGTTTCTTTTTTACTCAATAAATTGCTTCACATTGAACCTTTTATAATCAATGGGATTTCAGAGTCAAAAAAATATGGTATTAGAGTTCAGAAAAGAAAAGTATAAAAGATGTTATTAGACACTTGTTTTATACTAGAGACTGAATTTTATATGTATCGTTGATGTTGATCATTAGCAGATAAAAAAATTACCTCTATTCATATAGTGACTACTATGTACCTGGAAATGTTTTGGGGTCTGATTCACATTATATGTAATTAAGCATAAAAACAGCTCGAGAAATTGGGTGTTACCAACTCCAGCCTATGGCTGAGGAAGGGCTCACACACAGAGAGTGTATGTAACATGATCGATTTACATGTGGGGTCCTTGTAAACTCTCCTATTACAGCTCTACGCAGTCTCCAGAGCTCAGTGGAAATTTGAAGCAACATAAGTATTCTGAGCAAGTAACACATATTTTGAAAGTGGTGTTTTAATGTTCTGGTAGTTTGGAATGGGGAGAGGGTAGAGTCAGCAGGACTAATTAAGAGGATTTTGTCATAGCCCATGCATAAGGTGATGTTGTTCTTTATCCTTCACTGAGCTGTCCAGCACAAGGGGGGTTCTCTCAATGAAAGTTGTTGACTGATTGAACCACTGAGGTTGTGTCTGCATGATGCCAGACATCTGGATATAAAGAGTAAAACCCAGTCATCCAGATGCTAAGGTTACATGATATGTCACCATCAAACATTTAGAAACTTTTAGCTGATTGACTGCCTTTTTTACTTTTCATCCAGATGAATAGCATTGAGTTAACTCAGCCTGAGAATGTACCAATTACTGTTCTATGCTTTTTTACTAGGGAATAGTTAATCAAGTTGCCAATTCTGCTGCATCACTAAAAAAAATGGTGGTATAAAAAACAAGTGAATATCAAAATAAGTAAGAACGAATAAATAATAATGAAAGGGAAAGCATCATTTTATCAGAGATGCATTTTAAAGACTACTTATTTGACTACCCTTCTTTTTATTCAAAGAATTTTCATGGGGTTGAGTGTCTCAAGCTTACAACATTACAGTTCTCTAAGTAACAATTTATTTTCACATCAAAGCTAACTCAAAATATTTCACAGACAATCAAATGTTAACACTTTCCTTCTGTTAACACTCTGTGTGCTCAGCTAAAATGTGGTATAAAAAGTGAAGCAATTTTCTTGTTGAAGCGTTTTTTTTCTTCCTGATTTGTTTGAGTTTTTTGTAGATTCTGGATATTAGTCCTTTGTCGGACGTATAGTTTGCAAATATCTTTTCCCATTCTATAGGGTGCCTACTTACTCGGTTGATTATTTATTTTGCTGTGCAGGTTTTTAGTTTTATTAAGTGCTACTTTTCTTTGTTTTGGCTTCATTTGCTGCTGGGGTCTTAGGCATAAAATCCTTGCCTAAGTGAAGTAATGCAGAAAACCAAATGCTATATGTTCTCACTTACAAATGGGGGCTAAATTAAGGATCTATGAGGCATATAGAACGCCATCATGGACACTGAAGACTCAGAAGAGGAAAAGTAGAATGGCGGTAGGGATGAAAAATCACCTATCAGGTACAATGTGCACAGGTGGAGGTGAAGGGTACTCTCAAAGCTTGGACTTTTTCACCACTATACAATGTATTAATGTAACTGCAAATCATTTGTACTCCCTAAAGCCATTGAAATACATTTTTTTAAAAGTGAGGCACTTTAATACCACATTCAATTTACCAAAAGCAAACATTGTCCTCCTAAACAACTAGATTATATGTAATAATGCATTTTAAGAATTTCAATTTTGATAGAATCGCAGTTCTACAATTATGTAATGGTGATATGATAAAATAAATATACCTTTGGTCTTAGAAGAATAATCTCCAAATTAATTGTAACTTGAAAACAAGAGTATTAATTTATTATCAAAGATATTGCCTTTTTAATCAAACCAATTCTATGTCCAGATACAAAACTGACTTGTTGAAAAGTGAAGGTTCAAATAAAGTAAGTGACTAACTGGATGTTTTGTGTGTACATAATGGTAAAGAGATACACTGCCATGGGATTGAACTATTTTGTTTTTAAGAAATTACAGATTTTGAAATCTACTCTTTTGAATGATTGCTTGCCTTTTATTACCTGAATAGGGGTAATAGGAACTGGGAAGATAAGCTATTCACACAGGGAAGTAAGAAGGAGACTTGAGATGATTTCCTGGATACTAAACCCAAAACTTCACTGACTTTAGTTGTTACACATTTTGGAGGGAAAATGAGTTTGTGACTAAAGAATATTAAAAGTAAGGTTTATATATTTGGTTTTTTTCTACTAGGTTTTGCATTCATTTAATGTAGAATTGTTGTTTGCCTCCCTAATACCTTGTCTTACTTTGGGCACATAATGGATATAAAATAAATGCTCATTGATTAAATGTCTATATTTTCATATCAATTTGTGATACATGAGTAGAACCTCTATTGGAAAAATTTAAATGTCTTTCCATATCTAATTGTAGGTCAGAAAAGCCGTCCTGTTCTAAATGTTATAATCTCTTCCAGAAAGACAGGATATATGATATGAATAGTCCCATACAAATTTAGAATCAATTCAAAATAAAGAAGTATCTCCTACAAAGACATCATATTTACCATCACAGGCCTAAAAACAGTGCTAGAAATAATTGCATTAAAAAGTTTGCCAGCATTTGAATGACAGAAATAAATTTTATATAGAGAGTTTATTTCTGTCATTCAAATGCTGGCAAACTTTTTAACATGAAGAATTCTGAAAGACTTGCCATGTTGGAAAGATAAATGTTCTTTGCATTGACATATTGCCAACTCAGAGCATCTAAAAGCCCTTTTAGAATTACATACAAACAAGAATCATTTTACCCACCTCTGGGCTGGAATGTGACAGCTGGTTAAAGTAAGCATAGCAACACTACACAACAATGTCAAACAGGATGAATGGCTTAGCTAATCAAAAATAGAGCATCAAAGTAAAACTGCTCAAATTAGATTTCTGGCCAGGACAGAAAGGTTAACTGTTCTGTACTTGTATAAAGTCTCTTGATGACTACAAGATTCATGTTAGCATTGCCAGTCAAATTCAAAGACGTGATTTGACAACTCGAGTTTTTATTTTTATTTTTTATCACACATGGGGCTTTTGTGGTCTTTTGATCCAGCATAAAGAATGCAGAAAGCAGTATGTATTATAGTTTAGGGAATATGCTTTGAAGCAAGAGAGTGACCTTGGTCAAGTCACACGTTTCTGGCTTATAAATTGACCAAGTTATTTTCCCTCTCCATACACAGGGTTCGCAACACCCACCTCTTAAAGTTGTTTTTAGAATTCGTTTTATATAACATGTGCCAGGTTCTGAAATCAGTTTCTACGACATATAAAATGTATATCATCCTTGAAGATAATTTTTTGTTTACTTATTATTGATGAGCAGAATTCAGACAAAATACGGAGGGGTGAGATTCTGATTAATGTTTCTCAATGCACTAAATTACTCTTAAGCTAGGGAGCTGACAAGTTGCTAGCCCAAGAGATTGTCTAGTTTAATTTAAAATGTTTGAACCATAGTGATAAATTAAATACCATAGCCAGAAGTTGTTTAGGCAGAATTACAGAAGACATAAACCTACTAATTTCTCTTTTTCCGTCTAACAATAAATACTTAATCAGAATTCCAAAATGAATGGTTCCAAACTGTTTGATAGGTTCTGGAATTTTCAGCTAGATAGTAACATCCATATAGGAATTTATAGACTGCTCTATTATTAAAGTTACTTAAGTAAATTATCTAAAATATTTTAACTTTTATTTTAGTTAATTAACAGTTTTAATGAAATCTTACTTTCACACAGGGACTATATCTTCTCTATCACACTTCCCTTTTGAATTTTGGCTTTGATTTTTTTGACTTAACACTGAAGATCCTATAATTTTTTAATGTTTTCACAAAAAACTTAATTTTGAAATATTAAAAAATATATGGGAGCATATAATAAAAAATACCACAAACACTATTTTCTATAATTCCTATAGAAAATATCTTATAGTTCGAAATCATGTACCAGTGGCTGGTGTGAGTGATCTACAACCCCATTACAATCAGAGTGTTCTTCAATCCATCTAGGACCAGTGACTGGTACAAGTGATCTACAATCATATTAAATCTTAGCATTCTTCAATCTACCTGGGTTCAAATGGCTTCTCCAGCATACGTGACAAAATCATTTTTAATTCTCACTAGAATGTGGTAGGCAAAATCATCCCTATTAAGTCAACGTATAACAAAAGTCAAATGCTCTGTCAAGACTTAAAGCTTGCTGAAGCTAAAAGTGGAGGATTTTAATTGTTTGTCTAATCCTCTCCGGAGGTTAGTTCTTAAAATTGTGGCTATTAAGTTTCATGTGTTATATTTACTGTGACACTTGGGAACATTGACAAAGGGTTGAATATCTGTGGTATGTCCATTCTGGTTTTACTCACTGAGCCATATCACTTGCTGTAAGTTATATGAAAGACTTCTACCTTTGTGGGTGGTATTTTTCCTGTTGCTTTATTGAATTAGTTTTTGGTAAATGTTCAGTCAAAACAACAACATTCTATAAAATGTTACAAACTTTTTCATGTAAAATTTGTATTATATATTCCTAGGCATTAACATACAAAGAATAACAATGTACATTTGGGTGAAAGAACTATGGATATAATTGCTCCACTATTTTTTACTTTTTAGTTTTTTTCCAAACTTTCTAAATGGATATGTTAGCAATGGAAACAAAACAATTGCACAGAAACATATATAAACTCCTCTTATATCAATATTTTCCAATCGCCAATTTCCTTTTTAGTCAACTTTTTAAAGCAGCCCTAATGTTTTTATGTGTTCTTTGCATGTGGATTCATCCAATCTGATTAGATTTGATTGAAAGAAGGAAGGATGGGTTGGGGGAGAAGGGAGGTGTATATGAAGGTGGACACCAGTATGCTTATCAGACTTACTAAAAACTCAATAAGCTCATTCAGAACTTTGACAAAAGACTCTGGGAAGTCTAATTGGAGTGTGTCTCTTCCCCCTCATTGCCTCTGTGATCACTCAGACCACCATCTCCTATAGAATTGCTCTTTTCCAAATATATTACTTACACTCAGGTAGTCTTTAGAAAGGTCATGCTAATTTAAAGACATAGAAAAGGATGAATTTTAATAAAAGAACTTATCCCAAGTCTATTTAAGGGCCAAGAATGGGTAGTGATCATTGTTACTCCAATACCTCTGCTTCTCACTTGCCTTCCAATGGAATTATTAATTTTAGTTTACTGTAATATAATAGTGGTCTTAACCCCCTTTCCAAAATTCTTATTGATTTTTTCAAGTATAAGACATGGTTCACAGATATTCAAAAATCTAATCACAATTTAAATGTAGGTTTATTACCAGTATATTACTATTTTTTTCCCCCAGTAAACAGAACCATCTCTCCTGAAAAAAGCAGATACTTAGAGTTATTCGGAGAATATTTCAGAAGTTCTAAAAATAATTAGTATTTACTTAAGGCTAGCAATGAGTCACTTATAAAGTTCTGATAAAATCTACAGAACATTATACACGTCATGTTATTTTTTCTAATAAATTTACAGAAATAATCATTTGAATGAAAATAATGGGTTGGCTACAAGTTAGTCATGAAAAAGAGAAGCTCAATGAATACAATGTTTTGGTGGCACTCGGCTAAATTAGGATATTGGGGATTATTAGGCTTTGTGGCTTTCAAAGAAAATCTGGCCAGAAGAGTAAAACAGTCACAGAAGTCACCTGCATTTCCCCATTGTTTCCCTCTCCTTCCAAATCCTTTTTTAGGTTTTTGTTTTTATTTTTATTATAGTGGCATGCACGTTCATATTTCAAATATCCTCCCAGTGAATTATGAATCCCAATAACTGTGAGCAATGCCTGGGATGCTTGCCTTCCAAAGGACATCAGCTAGGCTGCATAGTTTATAACTGATAACTAGGAGTCAATCTTTCACAGCAATGAGTATTCACTGCACTAAGAACCATTTCCATTGCAAATTAATTCTTGAAATATTGGATCGTAAATGTCATCAGTATCATTACTTATTCCGCTCCCAGAAGCAGCAACTCTGTCAGTTTGCTGCAGGTGTTGTCTTCTCAAAGGAAGGTGTGCCAAACAAAATGCGTTAAACCATGACTCCTTTCTTAAGGGCAACTCCTTTCAAAAGCCTCTCTACTTTACGCTGCTTGGCAAAGAGATTAATGTATGCCATTTCTGATATGCAACTGGTTTTGGGATTTTTCCTGTGCCCTTTCAGAAAGAGATACTCTTGAGTGCTCTTTAACAAATATATTTCCCAAATGTTCTTTCTTTAAAAGGCTACTCTGGGTTTAGTCAGAATTCATCTTCTTATGCCTCTGTTTGGAATCTATGAACCTAAAATAGAACCACTTGTCATGCCTTTATTGAGTCATCAGGGTGCAGAGAACTTACTAGGAATTATGTAAACTACTAGGAATAAAAGAATCAACAAAATAGGGCTGCCCTTGAAGAACTCAGTTTTTTTGTAGAGTAAGAAACAATCTTATTCTGATTAATCAGGAAAGCAATTATGAGTGAAACCAGTTTCAGGTATTAGTCACTTAGGGCTCTCCTCACATATTTTGAGATGTTGACTAAGTTTGAATATGTTCACTCCCTGTATGATGTTTTCTGGAGGAAGAGTGCTTTGGGAGAAATCAGAACAATGTGAAGGTATAAATCCTTGACATAAATGTTTTTGACAAGGACAGCATTTGAAATATTAAATTGATTCTAAAATTGCTATACTGAATAGAGAAGAATTTTTCAAGTAATTTGTTTTTAGGAGATGTCTTCTTTTCAAACTGTCTAGATTAATTCAGTGGAGTGTGCATGAGGTAGCGCTGAAGCTCAGGATGCATCAGTCTGTTGAAACCTTAGGTGATGCCAAAGTAAATTGTTATGTCTTTAACCTATCTTCTGATTTTATAAGCTAGGAACATTGTAAAGATGTGTTTCCTTTAAGAAGCCAATAGGCTCGCTGGGCCTGGTGGCACCCTCCAGTAGTTCCAGCTACTTGGAAGGCTGAGGCAGGAGGATGGCTTGAACTCAGAAGTTTGAAGTTACAGTGAGCTGTAATCATGCCACTACACTCCAGCCTGGGCAACAGATTGAAACAGTCTCAAAAAAAGAAAAAGAAAAAAAAAAGTCAGTAGGGAAATGAAGGTTAAAACCCTTCACCTGACAGAAGATGTCTGATTAAATAATTCTACACTGGTCCTCAATCAGTTTAAATTGAGTAAAAAACTGCTCTCTGTCAACTCCTGATGTATATTTATATGCCCACAGCCAGAAGTACCTTAAGTGCACTTCTTTGAGTTATTAAAAGGTATTTACATTCAGATGGTCACTGTAATTACCTCTTTGTGTTATTTTACAGATTATGAAACTAAGGCTAAGATAAATTAAGGTGTCTCAACAAATTTGAAAGAAGTAGTAACAGATTATGCTGTTTGACCATGTTTAGATTTCAAATAAACAACAATAACTTATAAAAGTCCATGTTAGAAGATTTAAAAACTAAAATTACCTGCATAAATAATTCAAAGAGTAAGATGAGGATTAAAATAGATATTGGAAAACCTTATAACTGAATCTTTAGTTACTATACAGAAATTTTGGGAGATAAACTGCCAAACAACACATTAGAAATGAAAATTCAAGTAAATATTCAAGTCCATAGTAAGAAATTACAAAAATAACCCCCAAATTACCAAAAATTTAAAAATTACAATTTAGAATAAAAAATAGTAACATAAAAAATAAGATAGAATAGACCTTTAACAACCAAGATAAAATGGAAGAAATCAGAAGCATTTTAAGAAGAAGGCTGGCAGAGCTTCAGATTTTATTGTAATTTTAAAACCAAAAAATCAGTATGTGGAAAACATCTCATCAGATGTGAAATAATGTATGACATAAGTAATTGCCTAGAAAAATATAACTCTTAAAAATAGACAAAAAAGAAATGTAAAACCTAATAGTCATATCTTTCACAAAATTAAATCTGTAGTTACAAATCTCCCAAAAAGGAAATTACTAAGTCCAGATAGTTTTAAGGACAAATTCTACCAGAACTTTGGTATTATGTATTTTATTTAATAGCAAAAGATTGAACTTTCTTAACTTGTATTATGCAATTATCAGATAGTAGTATAAGAGACAGTTACAAGCTATTCTCATTTGTGAACATAAAAATAAAACCCTAAACAAATATTACCACAATAAATCCAAGTTGGATTTATCTTGGATAAGCAATATTATTTTATATTTATAAAAAAGAAACTAATCAAATTATCATTTCAATAAATGCAGAAGAGCATTTTGTTGAATTTCATTTAAGATTTTAAAAAACAGCAAAACAGGAATAAAAATATGTTTAAAAAATTTTTGATAAAGATATTTACAAAAAAACTCAAGAACAAGTATAATATTTAATAGTAAAATTTGCCAGGCTTGGTGGCTCAGCCTGTAATCCCGTGCTTTGGGAGGCCGAGGTGAGTGGATTGCCTGAGCCCACGGGTTCGAGACCCGCCTAGGCAAATTGGTGAGACCTCATCTCTGCAATAAATCAAAAAATTAGCTGGGCATTACGCGCGTGCCTGTAGTTCCAGCTACTTGGAAGGCTGAGGCGGAAGGATCGCCAGAGCCCAGCAGGTCGAGGCTGCGGTGGCTGGGAGCGTGCCACTACACTTCAGTCTGGGTGACAGAGTGAGACTCCAACTCAAAAATAAATAAATAAATAAATAAATAAATAAAATAATAGTAAAATTTTGGGAGAATTCTCTTTTATATTAAAAAAAATTATGTTTGGCATCACTGTTTTTATTAATAGTTATATTTGATGTTTTATCCATAGAAGCAAAATAAGGGAAATAAATGGTGTAGGAATTAGAAAACAAGAAACAAAATTATCTTTTTTTTTTCTTTTTGAGTTGGAGTCTCACTCTGTCGCCCAGACTGGAGTGCAGTGGCCACTCCCGGCCACCGCAGCCTCGACCTGCTGAACTCCGGCCATCCGTCCGCCTCAGCCTTCCAAGTAGCTGGAACTACAGGCGCGCGCTGCCACGCCCGGCTGTTTTTTGATTTATTGTAGAGGTGAAGTCTCGCCAAGTTGCCCAGGCGGGTCTCGAACCCGCAGGCTCAGGCAATCTACTCACCTCGGCCTCCCCAAGCGCGGGATTACATGCTGAGCCACCGAGCCTGGCCCAAAATGATCTTTAACTGCAGAGATATGACTGGATGTCTAGAAAACTTAGATTTTATCTAAATTATTAGAACTAATAAAATTTAAGCAGCTTGCTAAAATGTCAGATCCATATCTAAAAATCAATTGCATTTCTGTACACATACTACAAAATGTAATGTTCCCATTTACAAGAGCAACAAAAAGTAAAAGACAGCTAAGAATAAAACTAAGAAAGATATTCCTAATACTGTTGAAGAAAATAAAAGTTTATTAAAAGACATTTAGAAATATCTGAATAAAAATTAAGTTATACCATATCCATAAATAGGGAAATGTGATATTTCAATGATGCTGCCAATTTTCATCAAATTTAATTTCTAGATTCAGTAAAATTTTAATAAAGAATATTTATGTTAGAGTTAGTTCATTATATTTCAAAACAAGAGGTATGGCTACTTGTTCTATCAGACACTATAAAAAGATGCAGTAATTAGACAGTTTGATACTGTTTGAGACAGGTTAAGGAAAAAAGACACCAGTAGAGGAAGAAAATAGAAAGTTGCAAAAATAAATAGACCCACCCATGTGTGGAAACTTTAATACAGTGATGGCAATTGAAGTTCAGTGGTAAAATAAATTGTGCCTGAACATTTTATTATGAAAAGGAAAGAAAAAGAAGAAAAGAGAAGGGAAGGGGAAAGAAAGAAAAGAAGGAAATGAAGCCTGGCGCGGTGGCTCACACCTGTAATCCCAGTACTTTGGGAGACTGAGGTGAGAGGATTGCCGGAGCCCAGGGTTCACCAAGTTGCTGAGCAACTTGGTGAGACCTCATCTCTACAATAAATAAAAAAAAATAGCTGAGGCGGACCAATTGCCTAAGCCCAGCAGGTCAAAGCTGCAGTAACCATGAGCGTGCCACTACACTCCAACCTGGGTTGGACTTCGACTCAAAAAAAAAAAAAGAAAAAAGAAAAGACAAACCTTACCTCTAGCTAGAACATAAATGTGAAAAACACAATTTAAAAAATACATAAGCAAATATTTTCATGATATTAGGTAGAGATTAATTGATAGCTATGTTCGTCAAGATGCATAATAAAAAAAAGTGAAAATATAAGTGACAAATAGGAAGCAAGAAGAAGGTATTACAACAGATAACTAACGATATATACTCTATTTATGATGCATACTGAGGGTGCCAAAAACTTGTATACACATTTTAAGAGATGTTATCTATGTATTACTTTTTGAAGTTGAATTGAATTATGGTAGCAATGTGTAGTATGATGTTTGCTCAAAAGATGATGTTAATCAAATGAATGCTAGCATCACCATGTGATAGGCAGGACAAAGAAAATGGCAGATTGTTGTTCGAGGAGCACAAGACCATTTTGAAGTGGTATTTGAGATTTGAGAACATTGTGGAAATACAATGACAATGGAGGTGTGAGCAGGCAACATAACTTCCAACACAACTAACAATTGCACATATTCATGATAACTTTGAGGCACATGGTACTGTGAATGACATGTACAAGGGAAGATCCAGGAGGCCTTGCACAGCAGCAAGTTCTGCAGTAATCCACTGTAATCAGAAGTGTCTGAATGCTGATGGTAGCTACTTTGAGCACCTCTTGGCATTGCAGAAGTCAAACATAACTTGTATTCATCTTTTGTTATCAGTATATATTGAGTACTATAATTTTAATACAGTTTTTTTTCCTTAAAATGCATACCCATTTTTTGGCACCCTCTGTCTATAGATAATAAACCAGTAATAAAAAAGTCAGCCAATTAAAAAATAGGCAAAATACATCACCCAGAAAAATCACAAGAGAGGAAACTTAAATGGTCAGTAAGCATGCAGAAAGTTTCTCGACTTCATTTGTAATCAAGAAAATACAACTTAAACTTACAATTGGCTATCATTTTATGCATACCAGTTGCTTTTACTTTATTAAATTCAGGACTCAATCAAGGTATCTGCTAATGGATCATTAAAAGTGTTTCATCATAAAATCACTAAGTGATTTTAACATGTAACTTAGAAAGAGTTCCATGAATTAAATGACATTGGTCCAAAAAATTTTCTTTCATTCATACTTACTAGCAATGTGTATAATATTTGTTAGTGTTCATTTTTGTACAAAAAAATAGAATTGATCTGAGTTTTGTCTTATTCTGGTTACAAGTAATAGTCCTCCTTGGATTTATGAATTGTCTGGGAGGTCTCACTTCCATTGCACCCTCCAAAAAAACCCTTGTATGTTATTAAGAGATAGTTCCAATATAATTTTATTTTTAGGGTCTAAGAATTATCAAAATGTGTAATACATTAGTTATTTTATTTTATTATCAATTATGTACTACTTTTAACTATAAAATTATAACTTAATCCTGAAGAAATTTTTTAACACCTAGTAATAGAGGAATTTTTGTTTTTAAAATTTAAATTATATATGTACTTTTCTTGCAGGAAATTAAATAGTGTTATCAGTAAAATAAGTTAAATCATAAAAAATAATTATATTAAGATTGTATGAGTGAAGCAAAATGGAACTGCAGGTTTGAGAGAAAAAGGGATATGGTCTAAAGTTAATGCACTTTATGTGAATCCAAATACAAAACTGAGCACAGACTATCAGGCCATATCATATGTAGTAAGAGTAAGTACTAGTTCTTAAAAATGTTATTTCAATTATATGTATGTAAGTGTATGTGGATCTGTGTATGCATACTAAATAATGATGTACAAAATATTTTTTCATTCGACTAGCCACAAAAGTTGCCCTGATCCAGGTGATTCTGATGCAGCAATCCACACTGAGAAACAGTAACCTGGGAGCAGTAAGGGCGAAGAAGATGTCTAAGACTTTGGCTTACTAAAAAGACATGTTAATGCATATGTAAATGTATGTGTATGTAACTATAAAATTATGTACCATCCTGAAATACATACTAAGAAATTCAGATCTAAACTCTTGAGAAATAATTAGCGTAAAGTATGTAATTTTTAGGAGGCTGTAGATGGACACCACCTTCGACAGCCAGCAGGACACTGGGCTTTGGAAATGAATTCCAGGAAAACAAACACACAAAAATACCACAGTAGTATGAAAAGCTGATTGCGAGAGAAAACTTACCTACTAAAGCAAATAGGTCCAGCCTATGCTAAAGCATCGACAGGGAAATTGGGCTGAGATTGGGCAGAGTCATGCTACAATGGATAACTATTCTATTCATGGATAGCTATTCTATTCATGTTGTAAGTTAGAAATTTGGCATCCCTAGAGGTGGAGTCCAGAATGCAAGTTCACATACAAGTAATTTATTAAAGCATTCTCAAAGAAATCTCATATGGGAGTGAACAAATCAGAAAAGGGAAGGGAAAGAGGCCAAGCAAGGGTACAATTTCAAACAAAGCTCAAGTGTCAACCTGATCCCACAAAGAACTCTGGAGTGTAAATTACAGTTAACCCCTGAACTACGTGGGTCAAAAACTTGTATAACTTTTGACCCCCCCCAAAACTCAACTACTAATAAGCTGCTCTGGACTGGAAACCTTACCAATAACATAAACAACCAATCAATACATATTTTATATGTTATATGCATTAACTACATATTTTTACAATGTAGTAAGCTAGAGGAAATAAAATGTTATTAAGAACATTTAAGGAAGGGAAAATATAGTTAACTATTCAATAAGTGGAAATGGATCTTCATAAAGGTCTTCATCCTCATCATCTTCATATTGAGTAAGCTAAGGAGAAGGAGAGGCACGCATATTGGGTGTAACTTCTATTGAAAAAAATCTGCCTATAAATGAGCCCCATGAAGTTCAAACTTGTGTTGGTCAAGGGTCAGCTGTATACCTCAGAATGTGTCCTTACTAGGGATAAAGGAACTGGGTTTTCATATCTGAGTATCAAGTCAGCCACCGGTTCAAGGGTCCCCTGGAGAGATGTGACTGCCAAGAACTTCCTCCTTTCTGCACTTGTAGGCAAGTGGCTGTAGCCAAGGTCAGCTTTCTCTGTGCAGAAACAAGGCTCACAGACCCTGAGGACAGGCAAGAGACAAGGTCAAGGGAGTTTGATGGGACCTGGACAGAGCAGTGACAATATCCACTACTTTTTAAAATAGGTTTCTCTCAATAAGAGGTGATGCTATAAAAAGAGTCAGGGTAAAATGGGTGATAGATAAACAAGTTTCCAGGGGCTCCTGGGACATTTAAAAACAAATAATCCCTGTCCTTACCCCAATCAATTTTTAAAACATGGGAACTAGAAATGGTGCTAAAGTGTTTAGGTTTATATTATTCTAGTGTTCTTCAGTTTATTTAATACAATAATTTTGGCATGGCAGTCATATGGCATAAGTATAACTTAATTAAATTGTTCTTTAGAAGCTATAAGTGAAGGTACTTTCATTTAGCATAATTCAGAGGGCAAGGGGAGGCTCTAGGAAGCATATGTTTCTTGAGTCAAAGCTGAGCCCATGCCATGATGATTCTGCCAGCTTGCTGATTCTACCTCTAGCTACTTAAGAGGAAGACACCCAGGAAAAATACACGAGTACAAACATTTCTTAGCTGCTGTCAGCGCCGGGTGGGAAACATATCTGGAATGTAAGTCTTAATAAGGATACAGTTATAAAAATGAAATAGCAGAAGTTATGATCCAATAAAGAGGAGGATATGAGTCATAGTGCATATTAGAGTAAATAGCAGTTTGATCGAAAGTTCTAAAACTCATTTTCTTTGGGATGACCAACTATAATTTTGGCGATAAAAGTCAGTCCTTCCAATCATATATCAGCTGGAAATGCTTTTGCTTGAAAGTAACAGAAAACTCAACCTGTAATGGTTAAATAAATAGGAAATAGTGGTTAAAGCATAGCTTCTAGAGACAGATTGTGTCAGTTCAGATCTTAGCTAATAAACTTGAGCAAATTATCCAATTTCCCTATGTTTCAGTATTCTCATTTTAAAATGAAGATGATAATAGTATCTACTTTATATTTAGTTGTGAGAATTAAAACTACTACAATATAAAGTACCTGGAATGTACATGTATGTAAAAAAAAAGTATCTGAAACACTGTAAATAACATATGAGTAAATAACTTAAAGTTTGTTTTAATTAAGAAAGATATAAGGATAATTTTACTGTCATGAATTTTGTCAAATCCCAAGTTATTAACCAGAGAAGGCAGAGGCTGTGCTTACCTCCTCAATAACCCAGGCTTTATTTGTAGGAGAGGGAGAAATTAATTCTATGCCTATTCATCTTTTTATTTTTTTTGAGTCGGAATCTCACTCTGATGCCCAGATCGGAGTGCAGTGGCAAGCTCATGGCCACCGCAACGTCATCCTTCTGGGCTCAGGTGATCCTTCTGCCTCAGCCTTCTAAGTAACTGGAACTACAGGTGCATGCTACCACACCTGGCTAACGTTTTGATTTATTGCAGAGATGAGGTCTCGTCAAATTGCTCAGGCTTGTCTCGAACCTCTGGGTTCAGGCAATCCTCTCGCCTTAGCCTCTCAAAGAGCTGGGATGACAGGCTTGGGCCACCATGCCCGGCTGCCTATGCATTTTTTATGGAAGTGGAACACCACACTTTTTTTCATGTTTAAACCAAAATTCAGACATCTTTCCATATAAGCATATATAGGTCTCCCTTTTTAAAAGTAGTATATAGTATTCCATCATATGACTAGACCATCATTTATTTTACACCTTCCACAGCAATGAACATATATGTTGTTTACAAACAACACTGCAATGAATATGTTTGTATGTGGATCTTTGGATATTTATATGAATATATTTAGGAGACAAAAATTAGGGCATAAAAGCAAAGCATTTGGTATGGCCTTACTTTATGTAGACCACAGTAATAAAGATTAAGAAAAATTTGGGAAGATGAAAAAATGAGGAAAAGTGTCAAAATTAGACATTTAAATATGTCCCACATTATTTAGAACACTTTGTAGCTAAATCTAACTAAATATATGTTAAAAACTGGGACCTACTATTTTAAATTCAATTTTTCTGTATGAGAAGCCCACTGTCAACAAGTTCTGTCTCTGTATTTGGAGCTTCAATCAGCTTTTTAAAGCCAAGCTCTTAAATATGAGCAGACAACCAAGAATCAACAGATGTATAATGAAAGAAGCCAAAATAAATAGAAAATAAAATTTTGGAGGAAATAGAGACTATGCAGAGAGGAGATAACCTCCAGAAATGTATAATGTCTCAGAATGATTCAATCAACAAATATTTGAGAAACTGCCATGTGCCAGGCACTAGGGCTTCAGCACTAAGTAGAACAGACCACAAAAGCTAAATCCTCATGATGCATAGAAACTATTGTATAATGAAATAAGAAAGAATCCTATGAAAAAGAGATATTTGGAAAACAGAAAAGAACCCATAGAAGTTAAAAAAAAATAACAATAAAATAGTTAAAAGAAGAATTGACCAATAAGGTTAATAGAAAAGAGAAAACATGCAGAGAAAAGATTAGACATTTTAGTTGACAAGGCCAGGGAGTTTAATGTATGAATAATAGGAATTCTAAAAATGAAGAAGAACAACAACAAAAAGAGCAGAAAGAAATAATTCAGCCTATTTCTCAGTAATAAAAAAACCAGAATTTTTCAGATTGAATCAGTTTATTGAATGCCCATGAATATTGACCCAAACCAAATAACACCAGTAAGCAACTTCAGAAGACTGAGTACAAAGGGAAGATTCTAGGGGCCCAATGAAGTATCTCATGCCTGTAATCCCAGAACTTTGGGTGACTGAGGTGGGAGGATTGCTTGAGTCCAGGAGTTTGAGACTAGCCTGGGCAATATAGTGAGACTTCGCCTCTACAAAAAAATCAAAAAATTAGCCAAGTATGGCGGTGTGTGTCTATAGTCCCAGCTATTCAAGAGGCTGAGGCAGGAGGATCACTTGAGCCCAGGAGCTGGAGGCTATGGTGTGTCGTGATGGTGCCACTGCACTCCAGCCTAGGAAACAGAGTAAGACTCCAACTCAAAAAATAAAAACAGTAAAATAAAATGTCTCACAGAGAAGAACATAGATATTCTATACACGATAAAGATCAGAAAGACAACTTCTCAAGAGCCATACCAAAAGGCAGAAGACAGTCAAGCAATACTTGCAGAATTCTGAGTCAAAATCATTTTTCATCTAGATTTTTAAAAATTAATTGTGAAAGTAGAATAAGGGCATTTTAATAGATATGTATGGCTTCAGAAATTACCTGTGTGCATCCTTTCTTTCAGAAAATTACAGGAGGATGTGCTTTGTGAGTAGAAAGGATTTACTAAAAACAAGTCATAAGATCTATGAAAGAGGAACTCAAACACAGGAAAAGGTTTTAAGGGGAGATTTCAAGGGAACAGTTGTTTAGCTGGCTTGTCAGATTGGAACAAGATAGAATTGTTCACAAATAATATCTTCAGGAAGATAAAACTGAAGGATACCTTGTTTTAAAATATATTGAAAAAAGATTAGCAAAATATGGAAGAATGAGAGAAAAATGATGTGTGAACAAAATATATTCATACAACAAACAAAAATCACAAAAACTAATTTTATACTAAACAAAATATGAGAAAAGGAAGAATAATTCATAGATGGCATGGCACCTCTGAGTAGCACTTATAAAACCAGGAAACTGAGAGTAACCTGGGGGCGAGGCTGACATGATAGATCAGTGGGAGGATTTTAATTCTGATGTTTGAGGTGAGTTTTTGCTCTTTTCTATACATTGGAAAGAGCACTGAACTAGGAGTTAATTGTGGCTTGCTTTAACAAATCAAAAGTGGCATATGTGATCCTGTACAAATTCCTGAACCTAGGACTCAAGAAACTTGGCAGCTCTCATCTTTTCCCACTTGGAACTCTAACACCATACTGCTAAAAAGAAGCTCAACCAAGTCATCTTGAGGATAAAGGACTACATAGAGAGAAAGGTCCAGCCATCCCAGGATCCCCCGCTGAGCACCAGCTCCAACTGACAACCAACTGAAGCAGGCACAGAAAGAAGTTCAAGTAAGATGAGCAGAAGAACCAAACTACAGGATGGGATAGATAATAAACTGTTGTTGTATTGAGCTACTAAATGTTGGGGCACAATGCTATTCAGCCATAGATGATTGATACTGTATATGGATATTTACTTGTCATTTTTCAGGAGCACCTCTTCCTTCCCCAGCCCAATTTTATCAGTCTTACCATGAATATTACTAGCTGCTGCTTTTCCTAAGATGTTTTAAGTATTTCCATCAATAAATCTATTTGTTTAATTTTATGCTCTTTTCTAATATGTACTTAATATTGATTATAGGTCAAGCTCTTTATACATATAATCCTGCCTCTGGTTTCATCTCTAACTATTACCTCATCTCACCCCTAATTTCAATCCTCCAATTTTGACATTTGTCCCATGCCTCTTAATCTTAAAGACACTTTTCTTCTCTCTAGAACAATCTTCCTTAACTGCCTGGCAACTGCTTACTTGGACACATTGTAATATTGCTATTTCCTTGCAAAAGTTTCAAATATGCAATGTGGGATCCCCAGTGACCAGGTTTGATTATTTCTTATTCAGTGCATTCAAACCTCCTTTATTTTCATCTCCCCCTAGAATCTGCTTGATGCTGTTTTGTACTAATTGACAAAGCATCCGTTTCTCCTGAGCACAACATAATTGCTGCTGTTACTGCTTTTTGTATATTATTTTTTAGACTTGTGAAACCTGCATGCTAATGAGGGCTTTCAACTGGTCTCCATGTTCGTTCAGCTGCAGAATTACGCAGCAAATTCACAAATTTTGACATTGCTATTAAATTTTGAAGCTTGTGCTCGAGGATTCAGTGAAGACCAATACCTCTGCCATGTGTTCCCCAAGACGCTGTCTTCCTGAAGGTCTTAAATGTTCCAGATATTCTTGCTTTATATTTGTTATACGCTTCCTTTATCTTCCTTTGATATTGTCCCACTCTATTGAGAAAATTTCAGTTTAGCTTTAACATTTTTACATGATTATTAAATTGTTCCTTTTCCTGTTGCATACAACTATAATAAAACTAGTAATATTTGCTGAATTTGAGTGTCTATTCTTTTCTTTCTGGTTTAGACTTTATCTTTATTAAGGATTCCTCTATTTTTTGTCTTGTCTGTGTCTACCACAAACAGAAATATGAGGTTTATAGAACTGCTAAAAGCATCCACTATTCAAACGAATGTGCCCACCTTTATTTCCTTACACTGAATAATCTCACACAAGAGGGCTTCTTCCACTGGACAAACATTCAGTTCAGGCAGGACTCTATTATTGTTCTGCTTAGCTTCCTTTAGTACGTCTCATCTTGGCTGTGCCTATCCATGCATTCATAATGACAAAACTTCCTGGAGCATATTCCTTCAAGGTATTTGTGATCTTTGCAAGTCTGTCAATAACTTTCACCTTGAAAGTTCACTAAGAAATCCTTGAGTTTCTACATTGTTCTGCCTGGTTTCTCTTTCTTAAATAGGTCCACATTTTCTATATTAAAACTGTTTGGTATCATTGTCCTGCTCTTCAAGGAGTTTGACTCTACAGCTTTACTTAAACTACTAACTGTGTGGTTCAAAGCCAATAATTCCCTGAAATTTGCTTTTTTTGGAGAAGTCATTTTGACCTGCTCTTTAAGATCTTGCTTCTCTTCCTCTATTAGAAGTTATTGAGCCATAATTATCCTTTTAGAAGACTGAAATAATTCTTCTATTTCATATAATTTCTTTAAAAGAAAGGAATCCCCAGAAGCATTTTCTTTACATTTTTTTAATCCATTTTTCATGGCCTTGAAGATCTAATGTTATTTTTCCCTTTATAAATGTCTAAAATATCTTCTATGATTTTAAAATTATAGATTTTTTCTCTTCCTTGAGTTTAATGAATTGCCTTTCTTTATTTGGTTTTATTCTTTCTTTGTTCCTATCTGAATGTCTAACTGAAACCTATTTTTTCAAAAAATTTCTTGATTTCTTGGGAACTGTGTTTCTGAGAAACCTATCATTCCAGACACAGACATCTTCAATTACTATCATGACCTTTACTTTTGCAAAAGTTTCACTGAGTTGTTTCTTTAACTCCAACCTAGAGGAAGGTATAACCTCTTTATAATAAAGGACCACATTTTTTTCGTAATTATCAGAATCAACCATCCTAACATGAGTAAAATCACAGTTTTGGCTTCTAACACTTAGATCAGAACTTAAGTAATAAACAGAGCCAGAGCCATCTCGTGAGACCACGTGGTGGTGGTGGCCGGGGTGGTTACATGTAAGAACATGTGGACAAAGCACATGAATCAAAGATGTTAGCTTTTACTCTGCCAAGAATGCAGTTCAAGACAACAAAAAGAAGAATGGAATTTCTGGCAACTGATCTAGCCCTGTCTGTTTAAGCCTTGCACTAATAATTTAAAATTTGAAATTCACTAGTGAAGTCCACTTCGAACACAATGGTCTGTGCAGTTCAAAGTCCCAATCTGAAAGCCTGGCTAAAAAACATAGCACAAATAGCAAATATTTTTTTTCCTTCCCATGTTCAAAAAGAACTAATCCATGTTTCTGTCTCATATGCAATGCCAATCTAGGATGCAGTTGACAGTCAAGCTACAACAGCTTGTATTCTAGAGTCCAAGCAGCTGACTTCTGCCAAGGCCATTATGAACCATTTTTGCTAAGATAGAATCAACTGCCTAAGGATAAAGCCACAGTAAGCTGTAGTGACATGCCAAGGTCAAAATCCCATGTGGCTTTGCACTCAACGAAAGTCCAAGTCCTAAAGCCACTTACCTAAATCATGCCAGTTTAAAGTCAACAACACAAACTTAAAAGCATGCCACTGAGTACAGTTGTGACTCTTATTTAGGCTTAAAAAATGAACACTTGGTTAAATAAGCCCCCAGCAAAACTTCAAGCCCTAGTTAATATAGTACCAGAAGCCTAAGGGTAGACCATAATATACTCTCTGGAGGCAAGCAGATCAAAAGGGAATCCAGGAAGTGCTGAGCTATGCATGCTTGGTTCTTGCTTCCGCCTTATGAAGAAAGAGCCAAGCCACTCCTTCTTTTCTTAGCTTGGAAATTTGTTATGCGGAAGTCACACCATACTGCTAGCTCTCAACCAGAGAAAGTGTTACCCCACCCTCACTCCCGGAAGACATTTACCAATGTCTAGAGAGAATTTTGGTTGTCAAAATTGAAGGATGTTACTGGCATCTAGTGGGCAGGAGACAGGAATGCTGCCCAATAGCCTGTAATACACAGGACAGCTACCACAACAAATAAGTATAAGACTCATTATGTCAATAGTGCTGATACAGAAAAACATGGCACCACTCAGAAATATTGTGTAAGAGTTGGGAAATAGGTTGGGTCTGGTGGCTTTTGCCTGTAATCCCAGAATTTGGAGAGGTCAAGATAGGAGGATCACTTGAGCTCAGGAATTTGAGATCAGTCTACCCAACATAGTGAGACCTTATCTCAACAACAACAACAACAACAACAACAACAACAACAAAAATAGCTAGGAGTGGTGGCACACACCTGTAGTCCCAGTTACTCCGGAGACTGAGATGGGAGGATCACTTGAGTCCAGGAGGGCGAGGCTGTGGTGAGTCGTGATTGTGCCACTGCACTCCAGTCTGGGGGACAGACTGAGATCATAGTATTTCTCTCTAAAACTTAGATTTACTATCTAACCAAAATTACATGTGCTAATTCACTATAAGGATATTAGAGTATGACAGGAAGAGGAAAGATACTAGAAAATAAAATGACAAATGTCCTCTTCAAAATTATATGTATATATAAGTGTTGTGTATGTTTTTGGAATTGTTAAGAATAGCTGTTTACATGGGAACATTTCAGATATTTTAACTCTACTATTTCTTTTTGTATCTATATTTTACTTTTTCTACCGTGATTAATTAATATTTCTATAGTAATACATTTTAAGAAGGAAATTGCTTCCTTTACTTGAGATTTTCATCCAGGTCATGAAAAAGAGAAATATCATATAAAATGATTCTGAGTCTCCCAAAGACACCTGGAGCATGTATGCCCCAGTTGCCAATATGCAAATAGGTACTGTTCAAATTCTGACAACCCTGTTGAGAATAAAGAAGAATTTATTACAATTATTATTACTATTCATGAGACAATAGTGTTCTCACTGCTCTGCAGAATGTGAAGGAGCACATGACTCTGAAAATTTCTCATCACTAGTTTCCTGGTGTCTGAACTCTCCTCTTTTGTGTAGTTTAACAGAGGAAGACAGAGTTGCTTGACTCTTACCATATTATTAACTCTAAATCACATCTGAAATGGAAGCCCTGCAAGGAGGATTTGGATAACAACACATCAAAGAAAGAACACAGTCTAAAAATATTTGGCTTAAAATCTCATTCACGATGTGCCAAGTATCATTTTCCTTGACATACTTTCTTGCTTGCCTTTGCAAAACTGTCATTAGAATAATTTCCCACCCATATTCGATGGAGAAGAGGGTGGGGATTTTGCCGCTTAGCTGAGAAATGTATAGAAATTGGAAAATTTCAGTCCAAAGAACTCTAGAATCATAAATTTCTAGAGTAAAGATAAAATTATGATCATCCAGACTAACTTGCCTATTTTTAGAAGCCTAGAAACTGTGACCCCCAAATGGAAGTATATCTTGCTGAAGATCACAGAGAAGGTTAATAGAAAAGCCAGGTATTCTGACCCCTGCGCCCATTCTTTTTCTACTCTGAACACTATCTCATCTCTTGCATCATTTTTTCACCAAATATTTATTGACCATCCATGGCAGATTCTTTGAATATTCATAAATGAAGCAGATAACTCTCATAGACCTAGAATAAGGGGAAAGACCTGTATATTGATCATCAGAAGAATAAACACTAAGTGATATATGTACTAAAAAATAAAATCAGAGAAACAAAACTCAAACTTTTATAGAAACTAAACAGGTAATGTACAAGTGAAAGAGACTATGTATGATTTTTAAAAAATGAGTGAGGATTGAGGTAAACCAGGGAGTCCAGGAAGTGTATACTGTCCACTCTGGCTGATTATCATCAGGAAAGAATTGGGAGCATTTTTTCTAAGATAAACTGAGAATCTCAATTTTATATATAATGGTCATTTTTTTAAAGTTTTTAAATTGTATACATGTGTTGTGGGGAAAGCGAGAGTGATAAGGAGAATGAGAAAAGATTAGAATGATGATGAAAGGCATGGGCAGAGATGGACATCAAGGTAGGATGTTGAATGTAATGCAGTTTTGCATCTGATTTTGTCACAGCAATCCCTCTCCCTGCCATATTCCATACTGATTTTCTAAGAGTTTTTTTTTTAATGTGAGGTAATTCATGAGCTATCTGTCTTGTATGTCTTTTCATTTCTCAATACCGACCCACTTTCTGACAACAGGCTTCGTATGTACCCTGAGTGCTAGTATTTGCATTTGTCTTACAGATTGAGATGTGAAACATCTCCTCAGCTTTTGTGTTACCCCTTTGAACCTTAGGTGGGCAGTGAATCTCTTTTGTGACAGGCTCATATTGAAACTACAGAACAGATGGGAGTTGGCTGGGAATCATAAAGAACAGAGAAATCCGCCATGAATTACGATCGCCAAGAAATCCTCCAAAGTTATTCTGTATTAACTAGCATGGAATATGCTGGAAGACCCAGAATACTGAAGGAATAATGGAGTTCATTGTTTTCTCCAAAGAGTAGTGAAAGCTTTTTTGATAGATTTTAAGCACCTGCTTTCTTTCTCCTAAGATAAAGGTAGATGATGATTTCCTTTCAGATATAGAGTGGCTGAGACAGAATGGCACTCAAGTCTTTTTACCATCCACAACAAGAGTTGCTGCACCACTAAAATGTGAAAGGTTGTGAAGTGATAAAACTGCATAGAAAACGTAAATTTTATGCTTTAATGTAATTAAAATATAATGTGTGTGAGATGGATGCTGTTTTAACCATCTATTGATATAACAGGAGAGAGAAATTATAATGCTCTTAAATAAAGGTAAGGAAATCACCAAGGAATTTGTCATGGAGTTTTATTTTGTTATCAATGTAAAAACCATACAACCATGAGGATAGACATGTATTGAGTACTTACTATGTACAAGGGTATTTGCCAGATAAATAATGCAGTTTATAGCATATGCCATGCTCTATTTTAGCCTCTCAGCCTTGGAAATGCTATTTCCTCTTTTTAAAATGTGATTTCTTTCTACTCATTCTTCAGATCTCAGCTTAAGTGACGCTTTCTTTAAGAAGACTTTCCTGGTCCTGCAAGGCTGGGTCAAGAGCTCTTCCTATGTACTCTCATAAAAGCCTGTCCACATCTCTATCATAGCCCTGGACTTGCTATCTTTGTGTCTAGACTGTAACTTGAAGGGTGAATTTTATTCAATTTTATATCCTTGGTGTCTTGCCCAGTGCTTGGCATAGTACACATACTCAGTGAATGTTTGTTGCATGAATGAATTAATGAATGAGTGAATTAATGAATTAAAGAACAAATGAATGGATAGATAGATGGATGAATGGATGGATGAATAAAATATAATACAGAATGAAATGTACAGGGACTGAATTATTCACCTAATGGAACTAGGAAGACTTTAGAGAGAACATTTTTTAAAAATTGTTGGGATTTTAAATGTTCTTTAACGCATTTAGTAAAGATTTCTTGAGTGTCCTAATCAGTGCCATGCACTTTTCTAGATAGTAGAACAACAATTGAGAACAAAAGCAACAGGGTCTCTACTCTCAGAGAGTAAGGGTAGAGAGACTATAATACATGTATACATACGTGCATACTTACACACATACATACATACTTTATAGGTAGTGATTAGTGCTATGATGGAAATAAAGCAGTACTACATGAAAGAATGTGAGTAAGGGGAAATAGAGTACAACTTTTCCAGGGTTTAGCTTAACCAAAACTCTTTATAATGTTATCAGTAGATTCTGGTCAACTCCTGAACTTCCTGCTCACTCAAAGTTGTCTTTTGGAAGGCATTTTGCCCAGGGTGGGAAAGATCATCAGTCTTTTGCTGCTCCTTCTCCTCCCCACTTGGAACCTCCTGACTCTTTCTACTTCACACCATGTGACCCCTCCCTTCTACTCATTTAAGCCCAAATTCAAACTCCTAATCTCTTAGCTAACAATCTGCATCTTTTTGTCTCTCTAGCCCAATAATTAAACGATTATTTAAGAAAGTAAAGAAAAAAGTGAGATGCATTGTTTGGGCTTAGGATGAAGAGAGTGGATTGTTGGTGTGAGTGATCAACATGCAGAGGCAAAAAAAGTCTTTTTCCTAGATACTAAATGTAACACTGAGCAACTGCTTTCTACACAGATATGAAACACATCTTTGGCTAGGCAGAGATAAATGGCAGCCCCAAATTCTGCAAGCCTACATAACTAATAATCAAGAAATATGAATGGTAGTCAACCCAGAATACATACTGCAATTTAAAAGTTTCTAGTAGAAGCACTGAAGTGTCAACAGAATTATCAAAACTCTTTCTTTGATTAAATGTGAGTGCATTCAGTTTAAGCATTTATAGCTCATACTCATAGGCATTGTTTCTATGTTCTATAAAAATCCCCAAATTCATTCATCAGAACTCTGTATGCTTAATGAGTCACTTACATTTATTGCTTAGTAAGTTGTGCTCTTCCAATGTAACATATAGGTTTTAGTTACTCAGAATAAGGGCAAATCAAATTTGTTGTCTAAAACATCACTGAGCATAAATTATAATACCCATTATTCTAGTTTCTGTATCGTTAAGGCAAAACATCCAGTTTCATGGTAAATTTAAGCATTATATATAGAACTTCTCAATATAACTTGCTGCTTCTAATTTGGATCTTTTTAAGTGAAAAAAAAAGAACTTTAATAAATAGCCTTTATTCTACTGGAACCCAATGACAAATACTTCTATTTATTGATTTACTCAATATTAATAAAAGCCTACTATGTAACAAGGCATTATGCTAATTGCTTTGATGCAGTGGAATTTACTAAGTGAAAGGATCTGAATCAAATAAGACTCATACAGATAGAAATAAAAGTATACATAATACAGCAGTTATAAAGTGCTTTACAAGCATGTGACAGGTATTAGTATAGTCCAGAGAGTCAGAAAAGGCTTCCCTGAGAAAGAAAAAAATGATCTGAGATTTAAGGGAGCCAATTTGGTAAATGGAGGGTATCTGGAGAGTAAGGGTAGAGAAAAGAGTTACTAGATGAGAGAATTCCATACAAAGTCCCTGCACTGAACATGGGTTCAATAAAGAAGACCAGTGCAGACAAATGAGAATTGTTCTGAAGTGAAGCTGGAGAGAGAATCCAGGTAGTCCCTTTAGACATTTTGGTCTTCATCTCAAGAACAATAAGGAAGCCCTTGAAGAATCTGAAGCAGAAGAATGATGATTTGGTATGTGTCATATTTGAAATACATTTTTGTGAAGGATGACTTATTCTACATTTTAATAAGAATAGATAAAAACCTGTTTGCTGTGCTTAAAAATGGTCAACACATTTTCCCACTGAATTGCTCCTTTGCTTGTAAATGTATTTTTTTCTCCATAGTTGTTAAAGTTGTAAACACTCTTACTCCATTTTTGGATAGAATAAGGCACCTCACTCAAAGAAGATAAACACCTGTTGTTTTCAAAGATGTAAACAGATTTTGAAAAGTAAAAGAAATTCCGGAACACATTTATAAGGATAATACAACTCATAAAAATTATACAAAGATTATTGTTGGTTGGTTTATCAAACTTTGGGTCTAAACCATCAGAATGAAGTTTCTATGTCTCATAACCAACCAAATGGGCAATTTTAGAGTACCCAGTTTTCATAGTTATCATATAGGCTCTGCTGGCCCAACTATAAGTCACCTTGACTCCCTGCATCCTTGAGAGCTGTTGTAACATGCTACATGCTGACCATTAGGCAACTCCTATCCTTAATGAAGACCTAGGCAAAGACATCTGCAAGTAGGAGCATGAGACATACAGACTAGTAGTGAGCAGCAGCTGAGCTAGTAAGAGAGACTGCTAATCCCTAGACATGTAGCATGTGCCTTCATTCCATCACCAGCCAATCTTGCTTACTCACAGATATCCTTTAGCTTGTTTTTTTGTTTTGCTTTTGTCCTTTCAGAGTGGGTACAGAATCTAAAGCTTGTTGAGAATACTGAGAAGTAAAAGCTGTTTAAGTTATTTGTGCTTATGTAAAATGTATCTTGATATTCCCAACTCCTCTACACCCCAAATGTAGGTTCTTGTTTTGACTGAGATGTATTACCATAAACTAACACAGGTATACTTTTTGAGAATTTATTTTAGACTAGATGGAGAGCTTCTTCTTTGGACACCACTTTTGCCAATTTTTTGTCATCTATCTGACCTACAAATGTTAGCACGACTCAGACATCAGTATTTGGTGACTTCTCTTGTCTTGATACGCTTATTCTCTTAGTGAACTTTATCTCATGGCTTTACATATATTCAAGCATTGAAGACTTCCAAATTTATGTAATGTCTGTGGCCTACATTTCTCCCTCTGAACTCTAAACTCAAATTCAGCAATCTGGTCAACCACTCTACTTAATGTTTAAAGGACATCTCAAACTACACATGAACGAAACTGAATTATTTTTCTTTTTACTCCAAGCCTGCTCCATATGCAGCTCTCTCTCCCATAAATAACAATTCATTATTTCAGTTGCTTAGGCCAAAAACCTCTGAATTTTTTTAAAGTGCCTTTATTTCATACTATTATGATTTATTAAAATATTTGGCTGTACACTGGGGAAAGGTGACCTTGTTTAGCAAATGGGCTGAGAAAACTGGCTGACCACATGCAGAACAATGAAACTGGACTCCTACCTATCCCTACGTACAAAAATCAACTCTACTGAATCAAAGACCAAGATATAAAACCTCAAACTATAGGAATCTTAGAAAAAAACACAGGAGACACCCTTATGCACATTGGAATAGGCAATCAATTCTTGATCATAACCCCAAAAGTATATGCCATAAAAAATAAGATAGACAAGTGGGACCTCATTAAACTGAAAAGTACAACAAAAGAAACCATCAAGAGACTGGGGAGACAACCCACAGAATGGGAAAAAAATATTAGCTAACTGTATATCTGACAAAGGCCTAATATATTTAACATTTATAAGGAACTCAAGTAAGCCAAAAGGAAAAAAAAAAAAAAAAAGAAAGAAAGAAAAAACAGTCCTATTAAAAAGTGGGCAAAAGACATGACTAGACACTTTCAAAAGAAGACATACAAACAGCCAACAGATACATGAAAAAATGCTCAGCCTCACTAAGCATCCGAGCAATGCAAATCAAAACCACACTGAGATACCATCTAACTCCAGTAAGAATAGCCATCCTTAATACATAAAAAAAAAAAACAAACAAAAAAAAACAGATGCTAGCGAGGGTGCAGAGAAAAGGGAAATTTTCTACACTGCTGGTGGGAGTTCAAACTGGTTCAATCTCCATGAAAAATGCTGTGGTGATTATTCTAAAAAACTGGAAGTTTACCTTCCACATGACTCAGCAATCCCAGACGAACTCAAATCACTCTACAAAAAAGATACCTGCACATGCATGTTTATTGGAGCACTACTCACAATAGCAAGAACATGGAACCATCCCAGCTGCCCATCAAAAATGGATTGGATGAAGAAAACGTGGTACATATATACATGATGGATTATTACACAGTCACAAAGAAGGACAAAATTATGGAATTTGCAAAAAATTGGATGGATTTAGAGTTCATAATACTCAGTGATCTATCACAGAAACAAAATACTGAATACCACATGTTCTCTCTCATAAGTGGGTCCTGAACATTTATCACAATACTCCAAGAGAGGGATCAGCAGTAGGGGACACATAACATCACTGAGGGTACCTGATCCTAAACCAGGGGAAGAGAGGACCAGTTGGAGATCCAAACTTCACCTGCACATAGACTACTTAATGTCCCAAATCCTGACTTGTACCCCACATCTTTTATTTGGTTGTCTCCACATTCTAGATGTATCAAAAGTTAAACTACTTCTTACACTGCCCCAGCTACCATGTTAGTTTTAGCTACCATTTTCTCTCACAAGGGTTTTCAAGACTCTCTTAACTAGTCTCCTTACTTCTATTTTGCCTCTTACAGACTATTTTCAACACAGTAACCAGAAAGATCCTGATGAAACATATATTTAATCATGTTATTCCTCTACTCAAATTCTTTAGTGACTTCTCATCTGATTCAGCAGAAAAGCTAAATTTCTTCATCTCTTCAAAGTTCTAGAAGATGTATTCTTACATCTTAGAGAAATTACCTGATATTACTCTTTAATCTCATCTGTACGCTTCATTCCCTGGTTCACACTACTGTGGCCATTTTGGCTTCTTTGCTGTTTCTTGAACACATGAGTAAACTTTTCCCTAAGGAATTAAATGTATCTTTTCTGTTTATGGGATGCTTTTCCTCCAAATACTCACATGGCTCACACTCTTACTTCTTTTAGATTGTAGCTAAAAGATTTTTTTTTTTTTTAGTTGGAGTCTCACTCTGTCGCCCAGGCTGGAGTGCAGTGGCACACTCATGGCCATCCCAGTGATCCTTTTACCTCAGCCTTCCAAGGCTCTGGTGATCCTTTTACCTCAGCCTTCCAAGTAGCCGGAACTACAGGTGCGGGCTACCGCACCCAGCTAATTTTTGATTTATTGTAGAGACGAGGTCTCACCAAGTTGCTCGGGCTGGTCTCAAATAGTTGGGCTTAGGCAATTCACTCTCCTTGGCCTCCCAAAGTGTTCGGATTGCAGGCTGAACCACCAAGCCTGGCTAAATGCCACCTTCTTGAAACACAAGTATTCCCTCAACATTCTTAATCCACATGCACTTCTTGTGTGCTTTTTTCTGTTTATCTTCTCTGTAACTTTTACTGTCTAACATAAATTATATTTTACTTATTTATCTTATTATTTTTTTCTACTACTAGAATATAAGTTCCTAGGGGGTATGGATTTTTGTCCATTTTATTTGCTCTTATTATCTCCATGACTTAGAAAAGTGCCTGAAAGTTGTGCTCAGTATAAGCATGTTGAAAAAAAGAATTCATGCTCATGGCATGATTAATAAAAATGTAGTGAAAGCATTCAATAAAGTACGAGGCAACAGGTAAAATACTTAACTAGATGTATAGACAGCATCATAGATCAAACAAGTTTTAGTGTTCAGAGAAAAAAAATAAGATGCAAATTATATTCTTTTGCATTGTAGCATTTATATAGTTTTGAAACCCATGATGCTGAAATAATATCATATTCCTTACAAGTATGCATACTTGCATTAATAAGCAGAGTGAGAGGGGAAAAGGATGGTAATGGAGAGTGTAGGACAAACATAATAAGATATAATACAGAGAAAAACATGGCGTGAACTGATGATGATAGAACTGAGAAATATGAGTAACCCAACTCTTCAAACAAAATAACCATACATGCAAACAGGAATCGCTCTTGCTATAGTGTGGCAAATGACTTATAAGAGCAAGAGTCAATGTAGAATAACCAGATATCAATCCATTACAATTATCCAAGTAAGATATGGCGGTACAATGGTGTAAACATAGAAATCAATAGCAGGAGAAATCACGGGCTGTTAACAATTATGGGAAAATTAAACATATGCTTCTGGACAACTATAAAGTCAAAGGGGAAATTAAAGGGGAAATTTAAAAATATTTTGAGACAAATAAAACTGAAAACACGGCCGGATGCGGTGGCTTAAGCCTGTAATCTCAACACTTTGGGAGGCCGAAGCGAGAGAATTGCCTGAGACCAGGGATTCGAGACCAGCCTGTGCAACTTGGTGAAACCTCATCTCTACAATAAATCACACACAAAAAAATTAACCAGGCATGGTGATGCATGCCTGTAGTTCCAGCTACTTGGAAGGCTGAAGTGGAATGATTGCCTGAGCCCAGCAGGTCAAGGCTGCGGAGGCTGTGAATCTGGGTGATAGAGTGAGACTTCAACTCAAAAAAATAAAAATAAAAAAATAAAAATACAACATACCAAAGCATTTGGGATGCAGAAAAATCAGTTTTAAAAGGAAAGTTTATAGTAATAAATGCATGAAAAAAGAAGGTAAAAAACAAAGAAAAAAGCTCTCAAATCAACAGCCTAACATTACACCTTAAGGAACTAGGAAAAAAAGAACAAACTAAGTCCAAAGTTAGCAGAAGGAAGTAAAAAGCAAAGATCAAAATAGAAATAAATGAAATGAGACTAGGGAAAAAAATAGAGAAGAACAACAGAGCTGAGTTGTTTTTGAAAAACTAAACGAAATTGACAAACCATTAGCTAGATTAAGAAAACAGAAGAATCAAAATCAGAAATGAAAGAGGAGACATTATAATTTATAACACAGAAATACAAAGAATCATAAGAGACTACTATAATCAATTATATGCCAGCAAACTTCAAGGACAACCTTGAAGAAATGGGTATGTTATGTTCCTAGAAACATATATCTTGCCATGACTGAATCATGAAGAAACTGAAAATCTAAACAGATTAATAATGTATAAGGAGATTGAATCAGTAATTAAAATTTCCTCATCAGAGAAAAGCCCAGGACCAGATGGCTTTGCAGTTGATTTCTACCAAATATTTAGGGAACAAATACCAATCCTGCTCAAACTCCTCAAAAAAAAAAAAAAAAAAAAAAAAAGGAGAGGAGTGAATATGTCTCAGTTCATTGCCTGAGGCCAGAATTACTCTGATACCAAAGCCAAAGACACGACAAAGGAAGAAAGCTACAGACCAGTATCATTGATGAACAAAGATGCAAAAATCCTCAACAAAATGCTAGCAACCATATTCAACAGTACATTAGAAGTCTCATTCACCAGAATCAAGTGGAATTTATCCCTGAGATGAAGGTTGATTCAACATATAACAACCAATAAATGTGATTCAACATACAACAATCAATAACTGTGATTCACCATGATAACAGAATACAGGACGATAAACACAGGGTTATCTCAATTGATGAAGAAAAAGCATTTGAAAAAAATTAACATCATTTCATATAAAAACTCTCAACAAAATTAGGTATAGAAAGAATGGTTCTCAGCACAATAAAGACCATATATGACAAGACTATAGTAACATCATACTCCACAGTGAAGAGACTAAGGCTTTTCCTCTAAAATCAGGAAGAAGACTAGAATGCTTACTATTACCTTCTGTTCAACATAGTACCAGAAATCCTAGCCAGAGCAAGTTGGCAAGAAGAAATAAAAAACATCCAAATAGGAAAGGATAAGTGGAAGTGTCTTTTTGCTAATGACATGATTTTATACATAAAATGTACTAAAGACTCCACCAAAAAACTGTAAGAACTGATAAACATTTTCAGTAAAGTTGTAGGACATAACATCAACGGATGAAAATTAGTAGTATTTCTAAACACTTACAACAAACTGTTTGAAAAATAAATTAAAGAAACAATCCCATATAAAATAGCATAATATATATACATAGACATACATATATACATCCATCTATCCACAGGCACTCTCACACACACACATATATGAATGAGGGGGGACCCCCCAAAAAAACCTGGAATTATCTTTTGGAGGGCAGGATCCTCATAGCACAGGTTTCCCCCACTAGGTAAGTGTTCTAGGAACCTGTCAGGTTTTTTCCTAGAAGTTTTGAGAAGGGTGCATCATGATTTGGGAAGGAAATGGTCCGCATTGTGGCAAACAGGTGACTGGTTTTCCCACCATGACAATGCACCTGCCCACACCGCCCTGAGTGTTCAGCAGTTTCCAACCAAAAAACAGCATGACCCCCATGCCCCATGCTCCTTGTTCACCTGATCTCACATCAAGTGACTTTTTTTGTTTCTCTGGATGAAAAAAGTCCCAAAGAAAAATGTTTTGCTGATAAGAAAGAGGTGAAACTAAAACATGAGAAGCACTAAAAGGCATCCAAGTTGACAAGTTCAAGAACTGCTTTGAGCAATGGGAAAAGTGTCTCAATAGGTGTATTGCATCACACGGAGAGTACTTTGAAGGTGATCAAAGTTTAAACATAGAAGAATAAATACACAACTTTTTATAAATAAATTCCAGTGTTTTGGGGTCCTTCTTCGTATGTGTATGTAATTTAAGGTTAAATTTAGCCAAGGAAGTGAAAGATCTGTGTAGTGAAAACTATAAAACATTGACAAAAGAATTAAAGATGACACAAAAAAGTGGAAAATGGCTTGTGTTCATGGGTTGAAGAATTAATATTGTTAAAATATCTACACTGCCCAAAGTGATCTATAGATTCAATGCAATCCTTATCAAAATTTCAATGTCATTTTTTACAGAAATAGAAAAAAATTATAAAATTTGAATGAAAATACAAAAAAACCCAGATAGCTAAAACCCATTGTAATTTTTTAAAAAAGTTGGAGGCATCACACCACCATATTTCAAAATATATAACAAGCTATAATAATCAAAGCAGCACAGTGCCAGCACAAAAATAGACACATTGACTAATGAAATAGGATAGAAAGTCCTATTTATGGGCAACTGATTTTCAACAAAAGTGCTAAGAACACAGAGTGGGGCAAGATAGTCTCTTCAATAAATGGTATTGGGAAAATTGGGTATTCACAAACAAAAGAATGAAAATGAATGCCTATCTCACCTGTTATACAAGAATCAACTCAAGGCCAGGCTTGGTGGCTCAGCCTGTAATCCCAACACTTTGGGAGGCCGAGGCGAGTGGATTACCTGAGCCTGCAGGTTCGAGACCTACCTGGTCAACTTGGCGAGACCTTGTCTCTACAATCAACCAAAAATTAGCTGGGCGTGGTAGCACACACCTGTAGTTCCAGCTACTTGGGAGGCTGAGGCAGGAGGATCGCTGGAGCCCAGCAGGTCGAGGCTGTGATGGCTGGGAGCATGCCACTGCACTCCAGTCTGGGTGATAGAGACTCCAAAAAAAAAAAAAAAAAAATCAACTCAAATAAACTAAAGACTTAAATGTAAGGCCTGAAACTATATTTAAAAAAAAAAAAACTTAGAAAACATAGGGAGAAAGCTCCATGACATTGGTTTGGGCAGAGATTTCTTGGATATGACCCCAAAAATACAACAACAAAAGCAAAAATACGCAAATGAGATTGCATCAAATTGCAAAGTTTCTGCACAGCAAATAATACAATCAAGTGAAGAAACAACCCCCAAATCAGGAGAAAATATTTGCAAATCATACATTGGATGAGGGGCTACTATCCAAAATATAAAATGAACTCAAATTACTGAAGAACAGGAAAATAAATAACCCCATTTTAAAATAGGCAAAGAACTCGAGTACTCGTGTTTCTAAAAAAGGCAAACGAATGGCCAGCAGATGTATTTAAATATGCTCTACATCTTTAATCATCAGAGAAATGCAAAGTAAAACAACAATGAAATTTTATACCTGTTCGATTAGCTATTATCAAAATTATGAATGATAACAAGTGTTTTTCAGGATGTGGAAAAGAGAAAACCCTTATATGTTATTGGTGGTATTGCAAATTTATATAGCCATTTTTGAAAATAGTATGGAGTTTCCTCAAAAATCTGAAAGTAGAATATTTCAGTTGATGCATGCTCTACTGATTTGGTCCTTTCATAATGTACATGTATTGAAACACCAATTTGTACCCCATGACTATATCCAATTATCATTTCTAAAGCAAAAATAAAATTAAAATTAAACAGAATTTTGCATTAAAAAAAAGGTAGGGTGGTAAATTGAACTAAAATAACAGTGGGGATGGAGAGCAGGGGATGTATTTGAAAGACTGTGTGATTGATTGGCTGGTGAATAAGAGGAAGAATAGAAAACTTTCAAAGATTATTCCTAAGTTTCTGATCCTGATATTATTATTCACTGAAATAGGAAATTTCAGGATATAAATTTGCTCGTTTTTGTTCTGGTTGAATATTTATAATTTTGGTTATCTAAATAAAATTCAAACAGATAGTAGCATTCATCAAGCTAACACTGTAATGTTTTAATAGATGTATGAATTATGATTTTTGGGGATCCATACTTCCTATTTTTTTTTCATTCATTCCAACCTCAGATAATAAAATGAATCGAACTGAGTCCTGTCAGCACTTTAGACTATGGGAAGTTACTAGATTAAAGGATTCAGGAGCTTGTTTTTTTCAAAGTATTGCTTAAACAAATTGAGCTAGTGGCAAATGAAGAGAACAGAG
This sequence comes from Tarsius wallacei, assembly GCA_963574415.1. Taxonomy (NCBI): domain Eukaryota; kingdom Metazoa; phylum Chordata; class Mammalia; order Primates; family Tarsiidae; genus Tarsius; species Tarsius wallacei. Next base: position 57,286 of record CAUYQG010058263.1, read on the forward strand.
TCTGGTGACATCAAATAAAACTCATAATGTTTATTTGCAATTGGCTGAGGTCAGTTTAGTTGAAGCATCTTGCAAGAGATAAACACACACATTTAAAATAAAGTATAAAAAATGAATACCTCTAAGTATTGGAATTAAACTCTCTTATTTTTTTTATTTTTGCACATTTATTATAGCATTCATTGCATTCTGCAGTGGGTTATAATTATTGCTGTTACACCTGTCATATCTCCTACCCAATTATAACCTCTTACTGGGCAAAGACAATGCCTCATTTTTTTTTCCCGCTCATCACTCACAAATTGCTTAGACTATTGTGGTCACTCAGCATATGTTTGCTGAATGTAGTTATCTTTGAAATTAACAATTTTAATTTCTTTTTAATAGTCTGACTCCAAATCAGATTTCCTAAGAAAACGAATACCTATGTCACCTTATACTTGATGAACTTGATTGTTAGACCCTGTAACGGAAGAAAAAAATTCTTTCTTTTCATGTATCTTAGGTTCATTGACTGGAGTCCTGTAAATTAGATTGGCAAAAGACAGGTTAACAAGAGAAAAAGCATTCTGATTTATTTACTATAAGTGTCACATGATGTGGAAGTCTTCATAGTAAAAAGAAGACCCTAAGAAACTGTTAAACTTGAGTGCTTTTATACTTGGTGTGATGAAGGATGGAAAGTTGTGGAAAAATTTGATTGGGCAGAGAAGTATGATAGAAGAAAGGACTAAGTGTAGGAAAACTGGGGGGTACTTAGCAAAGTATGTTCTTTCAAATTGCTCTTGACAACCCTCCACCTTCAGAGACAAGGTTACTCCTTTTCTCCGGGTTAAGAAGGGCACCTCTCATGTGAGGGTCTTATGATCTGCTTCAGGTCAGAGAGTTCTTCTTGTGGCTGCTGTTTCTCAAATTCCTTCTGTTTAAAATATTTTGACATAGTACATTCTGAATCTTGTCAACCCTGCATTTGTAATTTTCTTTTTTTTAGCTATTTTTGCTTTCCCATTTTTATTATTATTGTTCTGGCCCTGTGACCTACAAAGAGATAGTAATATGACAGTTGTTTCAGCATTTACTCCTGGTATTTGAAAAGTAACTCCTAGACAAGAAATGGTGATACAAGTCTTTGTTAACAGATGCTTGAATTTTGCCAAGTAAATTTGTATGTGGGAAAGCAAGAAAACTTTAAATGAAAATGCATCCAACAGTGCTCAATAATCTTCAATGTTTCTCAATTCCTCTCTACACACTACTTTCCCCCTTTCCTCCCATTTGGTCATTCAGCAAATATTTACTAAGTGTTTTAGGGCAGGGGGACACATTGATGAATAAAACAGATCAAAATCCCTGCCCTTGGGAAGTTTATATTCCAGAAGAGACAAACACATAAAATAAGCAACATAGAAGAGAGAGAGAATGGGGCTGGTGGGAGAAAATAGACACGGTTAAGTATGTTGGAAGGTGATAGTACCAAGGAACAGAGGAATAAGTAAAACAGTGTAATATAGATTGGGAGTATGAGAGTTGTAGACAGGCAGATGGTAGTGTTAAATAAAAGTATTTAGGATAAGCCATGCTGTGAAAATAAGACCTGAATGAAGCTTTGAAGAATCTCCAGGAATTGAGCCTAGCAGTTGTCTGGCAGAGAGGATTCTAGGAAGAGAAAAGACCTAGCTCACAGAACTGAAGGTGGACAAGCGTGGATTTTTGAGGAACAGCACAAAGACCAAAGTGGTTAGAGGGAATAAGCTAAGGGGAATAAAATGGAGCTGGATCACAAAAAACCTTGAAGGCCCTTAAAGGCATCTTGGCTTTTGTTCCAGGTGAAGAGTCATTACAGGTATCTGAGCAGAGGAGGGCCACAACCTGACTTATGTTTTTAAAGGATCTAGTTGCTGTGTTGAGAATAGATGGCAAAAGTAGACTCGGGAAGACAAATAGGAAGTTATTACAGTAATCCAGGTGAGAGATGGTGGCTAGAACCAGGATGATGGCAATGGAAGTAGCAAAAAGTGTTCAACTGCTGGATATGCCTTGAAGGTCAAGTCAACAGAATTTCCTAACAGACTGGATTAGCCAAGCTGTTGTCAAGGGGAGATTTTTCTAGGCAGAGAGAAGAGCTAGCTCAAAGGCCCTAACGTGAACAAGTCTGGCATTTTTGAAAAACAGCACAGAGGCCAATGTGGTTGGAGGGGCGTGAGTTAAGGGGCACTGGCAGGGTTTGAGATAAAGAGTGAAGTAGGAAATAGTCTAAACAATGGGCAACATGGAGGTGCCACAAATTAAGATGGGGGGGTTGGTCCTTGAACCTGGGGGCAGGAGTTCATTTTGGGTGCGTGTTTGGGTTTGAGATGTCTATTCATCATGTAAGATCATACCTTAGTACTTTTTAGTTGAGAAGGAGCTTTGAGACCGCAGTCGATATGATGTGTGTCTGACTAGTCTATATCATTTCCCCACAAATTAAGAGGTTCATTTATAAAAAAATGATTTAATGAATTGGCATGCTACATGACAATTGTCATGAACAGTTGTTCTTTTAAACTACACTCTGGGCATTGAACCTCAGCCAAGTTCAGAATCCTTTAAAAAAAACCTCTTTTGTAATGAAAACATACAACTAACATTTAGTAAGAGGGCACAGCATGCCAGACACACTGTTCCATTGTCTCACTTTAGGGTTACAACAACTCCATGAGTTAGGTCCTATAACTATTGTTCTCATTTACAAACGAGGTAAAGAAATCATAGAGAGGTTAAGTACTTCGCCAATTAAGGGGTAAAGCTGAGGTTTGAGCCCAGCATTCTGACTTCTGAGTCTGAAATTCTCCACCATCCCTTCATTCTTTTGCTTAAGTATTCAAGCACTGTAAAAATGCAGTCAGCACTTGGAAGGATAGCTTTCAAATCTGGACACTATGTATTTTATGACAATTGTGGTTGTGACAACAGGTGTTGAGAAAGGAAGGGAGGAACAAGCATGTATATATTTGGCACTCCAGAAAGATGGGGGGGTGGGGATTACAGACGTGTGTAAGAGTTAAAGAACTAGAATGGCAAGGTTAGAGCATCCAGCTTTCAAAGACAAATTTTCTAATTTAATTTTGCCTAAGACTCTATCCTTTGGGGAAGGCCTGTTTAAATAAAACCAGGGAAGGTTTTTTATAACATTGAGTCTTTTAAATTAAATTAAAAGCACATAACATGTTGATCTTGAATTTTATGCTACACTTTTACTGATTCAATAGTTGATAAGCTGGAGTTTAATTTCAAATGTGCCAGTGACTAAGCTGAGTATTGGCATTTACACCCTAAGTTAAACTGAGAAATCGCTATTTTCAGCTTGCTTTGTTTACTTTTATGCAATGTTTACATTCTTAGAGGTATATCAAGTAATTCCAGGAAATAGGCAGGGTACATATGTACATCTTTCCATTAACAAGTAGTTGCTCACCTTCAAAGAGAGAAGATACTGCCTCCTTAAAGTAATAGAGGGACGGTAAAAACCTATAAATAGTATTGGGATGGAAAAATGACTGAAGTGTTTTAATATGTGCCTTCTGGAATTCCTTATTTTAAAAATAAAAAGCCATTGTGTTTTTTTTATTTGTGATGATCAATGCACTTTGTGTTCCTTTTGTGGTAAGTTTGATGTTTTCACAACTGATTGAAGAGCTTTTCTTCCAAGGCATTTGTCTGCTCCCTGGTGGTCAGATAAAAAACTGCACCTTCAAGCACAAACTATTTTCAGACCACATTAAAAAATAATATTTCAAATTTGCATTCAGAAGTGCATTACAATACAGCTTATCAGGAGGTGGTTTCTACACTAAGTTCAAATTTGTTTTATTAATTTTATTGAGGCTCCCAAGTGTTCCTTTTTATTATATCATGTATCCAGAAAAATTTCTATTTGCTTAATTTCTCATGTACAGAGCTGTAGTCTGGGAGGTCAGTTGTTAGGAAACACAAAAGGAGGAAAGCAAGATTAAGAATTATTCTTGGAACTGTAAAACTGCAAGAGTAAATTGCTGGAGTGGTAAGTATGACCAAGGTTTTCAACTAGTTCCTCTTTTTTTGTTGTTTTTTGTTTTCTTATACACACACACACACACACACACACACACACAAACACACACACACACACACACACACCAGAAGAAGGATAGGCTTCCTTCAGCAGTGGTAGTTCACTTTTCATAATTTCCCATTTTGGCTCCCAGGCCCAAAGCAATATGGTTACCGCTTAGAGCCTAACACAATATGTCTAGAAAACTGCTCCAGTTTCTCCTCTCTACTTTTTCTCTCCCACAAGTCCCCAAGACCAATAAAAACATATACATACCCAACAAAGACAGGTTATTTTTTACCCATCTGCAAGTAGAAAATCCACAACCAGAAGCAGAATGACTGTGAAACTGAGGCTGAAACTTTGGGCCCCATACCTCCAGCTTTCCCTTCTATGACCCAGTGAAGGGCACTAACAATGTGTTCATATCATCACATGTTTCTATACAATATGCAAAAAGTAAGGCATTTGATTACGGGAATTGAAATGAGCTAGACCCAGAAAGACAAAAACAAAAAACAGCAGACCTCTTGTAGACAGGTTTCTCCCACTAGGTAAGTGTTCTAGGAACCGATCAATATCAGTGCACCAGCTAGCATTGTTGTGAGAGGCTGCATTTGACTTCAGCGAATTTTTTTTTAGATTCTTTTAAAGTGTTTGCCCATTTCAATGGTGGATGATTTAGGAGCACACCTGTTCACATCACACTGAGTTTTCAGTAGTTTTTGAACAAAACAGCATGAACTCCATGCCCCACCCTCCCAATTCACCAGATCTTGCCCCAGCAACTTGTTTGTTTCCCCTGATGCAAAAAGTCCTCAAAGGGAAAAAGTTTGCTAATATGGAAAATGCGAAGCAAAAAGTTGCAGAAGCAGTAAAAGGCATCCAAATTGATGAGTTCAAAAACTCTGTTGAGCAGTGGGAAAAGTGTCTCAATAGGTGTATTGCATCAAACAGAGAGTACCATGAAGATGACTGAAATTTAAACATGTAAGAATAAGTACAACTTTTTTATAAATAAATTTCAGGATTTGAGTCCCCCCCTTATACTGTCTGATCTCACTTGTATGTAGACTCTAAGTGGAATGCTTAAAAGAAGAGAGTAGAAACGTCGTTGCCAGAAGTTGTGGGATCGGAGAAATGGGGAGATGGTCAATGGGTATAAACTTTCAGTTATAAAAGAGACACGTTCTGGTGATCTAATGTATAGCGTGGTGACTACAGTTAATGATACTATACTGTTTACTTGAAATTTGCCGAGAAGACAGTTTTTAAATGTCCTCACCCCTCCACAACCATACAAATGGGAGCTATGTGTGCTGAATGATGTGTTGCTTAATTTGATTGTGGTAATTATTACAGAATGTGTATGTATGCCAAATCATCATGTTGTACACATTAAATATATACAATTTTTATATATCAATTATACCTCAATAAAGCTGAGAGAAAAAAAGTAAGACATTTTAATCTGGCAAGACCGTTTTTCACTGGAACTGGTTCTTCTGCAACTTCCCTTACAATGACTTTGGCTATTTTGAGTTTGGGACAAGGGAAAGTGGTATTGGTAATTTAGAAAGGCAGTTTGGAATGTTTCAATAAAACAAGAGAAATTATAGACTCGATGTAGAGGTATATGAAAGATATTCTTTTGCCAAATTAAGATGTACTTACTAAATGAAAGGCCATAACATGGAGTCAATATAGCCAATGAGCAGCCATTCTAACATTGATTAGCTTTGTCATGTTTTTCTAGCAGTCCACTTTAATTTACTCTCTAATCACTAGTCAAGGACAGAACAGGTTTCTCAGAGGTAGCTACTGATAATTGCTTTACAACCTCCTCCCCAGCTTGTTTTATAAACAAGTTAACCTAATCAGCTTTTCATGACCTTCATGATGACCCCATCAACATGGCAGTGATCACGTGACTAACCCACCCATCTGCCTGCTGTCTAACACCTGACTTCAGTACCTGTGCTTACCTGTTCTCTTCGTGATGACCTGGAAAAGACCACCACCCAATCACCTTAATGACCTGCCCCTATCAAAGGTAAACTTTAAAAGGAGTCAACCTGAAGTAGCCATTTGCCATTGCTTTGTTAAACTCTGGTGTGTCCACGTGGCTCTTTGAGCTATGACCACCATGTTTCCTAGTTTTGGCCTCCTCCCCTACCTTGGGGAGGTGAATTTCTTCTCTCTCTCTCATGTTCTCTCAAAATAAACTATATTTTCCAATCTAACTTCTGTGTAATTATTTGCATTTTTCACATGACACCCAGATCACACACATACCCCCGTTGGTGCAGACCTAACATTTTAGAGGCTCTACTGTGATTTGCAACCTAACATTTAAGAACTAAAAGAAAATTTAAATTTGAATTAATGAAATATGAAATTAAAAGCCACAAAAATGAATGACAAAATCAATAGGAATTACTCTGACATCAGGAAGTGAATTTTAGCAACAACCATAGCAAGATCATATCAGATAATATCCAAAAGGATAATTGATTTAGAGAAAAAGACAAGTTTGAATGGAAGTAATGAGTAAGCTCTTGGCTTGGTAGACAACACAATCAAAAGGAAGTGCTTCACACGGACAAAGTGGGAAAAAATACAAATATCTTGTGATTTACAAGAAATACTTACATAAGAAAACATTACAATGTATAATATATCACCACTACAGTGGGGATATCAATAACAAAGTGTTTAAAGAATGTCATTGGCTGGGCATGGTGACTCATGCCTGTAATCCCAGCACTTGAAGCAGAGTTTGAGAGCAGCCTGGGCAACATAGCAAGAATTTGTCTCTACAAAAAGAAAAAATAAAAAAAGTCAGGTTTGGTGGTTCACACCTGTAGTTTCAACTACTCTGGAGGCTGAGGTGGAAGAATCAATTGAGCCCAAGAGTTTGAGGCTGTAGTGAGCTCTGACTGAGCTGTATGGGCTATACACACACACATTCGCACACACCATGGAATACTATTCAGCAATAAAAAAAGAATGAAATAATGTTGTCTTTTGCAGCAACTCAGATGGAATTGAGGATCCCGTCTATAAAAGAAATTTTAAAAGAATATTGTCCATTCAAAGGCAATTAATATCAGATTGATAATATTGTGCAAAAACTGCCCTGAGAACTTGTGGCTTATATAGAAACAGAACTTGACAGAGAATTTTCCAAATTAACCACAATCCTAAAAAATGAATTTGATATCCTATATAATAGTAATGAAATTGTAAGAAACTCTTCTAAACTACTAACATTTTAAAAAATGTTTTTTGATCTATCTAGAGGAAAGACTGAGTTATCTTCTATGCTCTCTATAGAAAATATTATAAAATCAATGACTTATAAAGAGGCACTTCAAAGAGTACATGGGAAGCATGTTTAAAATTATAAAATTTTTATGTCATTAATAAAGACAATTATGCAATATTTCTGGATTTTTTGGTACTTAACTTCTGAAAATTTCTAATTTCTAGTTATTTCTCATTCTGAATAAATACATTTACACTTGTATTTTTTTAGTCTCACTTTCTGCATCTCTGAAGATAAGCTTTATGCTCCTCTAAACCAAAATCTAACCCCATAAACACATCCACTGTAACTGTTACCAATCGTGGGTTCTTTCTCAATTCTTATAAAACATGATCACACATATACACATTCACACATAGTCTTTCTCAGTGATGATTCAATTTCCTCTGAGAACAAAGCCTGGTAATGGCTTTGCATTTGATTATCTAAAAGGCCACCCTCTTGGCATTCCATCCCCAGCGTGAATTAATGTCCATAGTTTTAATGTAAGAGACTTGTTTACACCTTTTAAACTTACTATTCTTCAACTCTTTACCACTACCATCATGGAACAGAAAAAAACAAAACAAAACAAAAACCAAACAACCTCAGATCCTCAGTTTCATCTGGGACCCCTCCCCTCAGTTTTCGGTAACTAAATGATTCTTATTCAAGTTACTGTGATTCTTAGGATGGATGCACTGGAATGGGATATAAGTATTTCTCAAGATGTAAATATTTCTTGTTCGATAAAAAAATCCCTGGTGAAAAGGAAATGCTAATATACTGTTGGTGGGAGAATAAATTAGTATAATCTCTATGGAAATCGTCATAGAGATTTCTCAAAGAATCTCAAAGAAAAGTAGATCTACTGTTCAATTCAGCAATCCTACTACTTGGTATCTACCCAAAGGAGCAAAGGTAGTTATATAAAAAAAGACACCTGCACTAATATACGCATGTTTATTACAGCACAGTTCCCAAGTGCAGAGATGTGGAATCAGCCTAAATGCCCATCAACTTATCAACGGATAATGAAAATATGAGATACATACACACATGCACGCATACACCATGGAATATTATTCAGCAATAAAAATTAATGAAATAATGTTGCCTTTAGAGCAACTTAGATAGAATTAGAGACCATCATCCTAAGTAAAGTAATTCAGGAGAGAAAACCAAACATTTTGTTTCTCACTTATAAGTGGAAGCTAAGCTAAGCATCTGCAAAGGCATTTACAAGGGTGTGGGTGCAATGGACATTAGGAGATTCAGAAAGGGGAGGATGCGAAGGGGAGTGGGATAAAAATCACCTATCTTGTACAATGTACGTTAGGGGTGCTGAGTACACTTAAAATTCAGACTTCTTCACCACTGTGCAATGCATACATGTAACCAAAATTTAATTGTACCACCTAAAGCTATTAAAATTAAAAAATGCCAGGCATAGTGGCTCAAGCCTGTAATACCAGAACTTTGGGGAGAGAGGATTGCCTGAGCTCAGGGGTTTGAGACCAGCCTGAGCAATATGGTGAGACCTCATCTCTACAATAAAACAAAAAATTTGCTGGGCCTGCTGGTGGATCCAGCTACTAGGAAAGCTGAGGCAGAAGGATCACCTGAGCCCAGCAGGTCGAGGTTATGGTGGCCATGAGCATGCCACTGCACTCCAGCCTGGGTGACAGAGTTAGACTATGACTCAAAAATAAACAAATAAATAAATCAATCAGGTGCTGTTAGTACCATAAGCACTATAAGCACTGACCAAGAAACATAAGCAACTGCTCTCTAATTTCTACATAGTAGTATATTTTATGGCAAAGGGGGCATGTGTTACATTTTCTTTGCTCAATAACTTTCAGTTGGAGTATGAATGATAATGACATCTTTATAGTAGGGTGTATTTCTGTCCAATATGAAATAAGAAATGCAAATTTTGTTAATGCTATGTTGAAGATGATCCTTGCTCTAAAAGTATATTTGAAATGTGAACTGCAAATCTGAAAGCTTGTTTAAATGCAATAGACAAATTTCACTCAAACATGTAAATACAACAGGCCTATCTGGTTTTATTAGCTTATCTAGTTTCTTTAGTAGGCTACAAACAGTAAACCTTCCTCTTAGAGTTTCACATGCTTCCTTCTTACCTGAACTAGATATTTATCTAAATAGTATAAAATTAGTGTCTTTAATTCAGGAGGTGAATAAGAGTACTCAAGGCCTAACAGGAAATGATTTTGTTTTAGACCCAGGAAACACTGCAGAAACCTCAAGATGCTGAATGCTTTGCAGTTGGAATTCTGGACTTGTATTGACACTGGCAATGAACCATATTATTGATTAAGTTTCTGCCTTGCACTGGCAATGAGATAATCAGCATATTGCCTTAATCAATTTTTAATGAAGGATATATATACTAATGATCAAAGATTTGATACTGTTGTTGCAGAAGAGCAAAATTTAAATTTTTGAAAGGACAGAATTATTCAGAGGCTAACTTTTTAAGGAATTGGATTTTCTATGTAATCCTTTGTTTCTGTCTCATGAAAATAGTGTCATGGCTGCCTCCATCAGTCTAGGGTATATGTTCATAATTAAACAAGGGGACATTTCAGATAATTTGTGCATGGGTTTTAAACCTACACTTCAAAGCACTGCTGATTTATCATGAATTGATTATACTTTACATGTTGGCTCAATCTTTGATCATTTGCTCTTTTGGCTAACTAGCAAGATTAAGTGATGTGTCCTAAACCATGCAATTGCTCTAAGAATTGAGACTTCATTAATAATTCCCTAAGAATCATATATATGGTACAAAAAGTAATCTTAGAGATTCTATTTTTGTCACAAATCCTGACTGCATATGACCCAACATGAATTTGTTTTTTTATCCCACTAATAATACACCGTGGGAATGGTAGGGTAGAGGAGGATTGTATAGTGATTCTTTTTCTCCATATAGACCCAAGAAATTCAGAGATTAAGACTTTCGGTTTCCAACACTGTAGAAGAGAGCAATCATTATTCAGAACTCTTAATATTTTAGGAATTAGAGATTCATTTATTCACACAGCATCAAGTATTTATTGGGCACGTCAGTAAAAATTATTAGGCCATCAATGTCACCTTTAAATTGCAAAAAGATGCCTCAGGCAGATAGATTGCCAAAATCTTTAAAAACAAAAACAACAAACTCTCTCTGGGCAGGTGAATCACAAAGGCATTCTCTTTGGATAAATAAATGGCAACGATCTAAAAAACAAAACACTCTTTTAAACTGATAAACAACCCAAGGGCAACAAATCAGCTTCCTCTCACCTTCTTGACCAGATGCATTTGTGAAGAGTACAATCTGCAAAATCATTCAATTGATCCTGAAGAGTTCATCAGATGTTTCTAAACCGTCAATAAAATGTTACACTGAACATTTTGTGGGGGTAGAAGGTATTTGCTTGGCTCATAATGAAACCATCAATTTTGCTATTCTGTCTCTCCCACAACCACTTCCCACCTCCAGCTGTATCTTACCACCGCACTCCACATTCCTGGTCACAGTTGATTGGACAATGGACGCAAGCTGGGCCAATCAGAATTGCTTCCCAGCAGTTCGCAATTGTAACGATCACTGAGAGAAAATGTGAGCCTTTTTTGAAGTGCTGCAGTGTGGGCATCCTCCATGTACAACACAGAAACAAACAAACAAAAAAGCCAGCATAGACAAATAAATGAATAAAGTCAACATATAGGGAAGGATGGAGTGAGCTACATGGAGGGAAGATAACCCTCTGTTTTTCTGAAGGCCTTGGGGTCTGATAAACACCTCTATGTCTCAATTATCAATTTTCTTTTTTCTTCTTTTACTAGGCTAAATTGTTCCATTCATAATGCCATTTCAGGAAGGCTGAAAGCCAGACTGTATTCGAAGTTAGTTTCCAAGATATCAAGCAAAAGGAAAAGGAAGAGCCCCAGGCACTATTAAACCACAGTAATAATGTCTGCCATTTAAATTTTCCCACCTAGCACCTTTACTATTCTGATTTATGTTCAACTCCCAATGAGAGTTCCAGGTAGGAGGAAGTACCTATCATCCATTGTAATCCACCAGCCCTGGGGGTTTGGAAGGGAAAGAATGGAGGTGAGAATGCTTGAGGCTAGTTTGATAATTGAGCAAGCTCCAGCTCACCTTAATCTCACTCCTGTGAATGCTTGAGCTGGGGGGTGTGAGCATTCTTGCAGATTTCTGCATAGGAGGCAGGTCTTAGGAACTGTTAAAGTGTGGAAGAAGCAAGAAAGAGAAGTAAAACTGCTTTTCTCTAATGTATTCTTTTACTGCTCAATGCCCTTAGGGGTTGCCTCCTTACCTCTCTTCCTCCTTTCTTTCTTTATTTCTTCATCAGAGTCCTAAGCTGTCACCCAGGCTGGAGTGCAGTGGCAGGATCTTCAACACCCGCAGCCTCCACCTGCTGGGTTCAGGCGATCCTCAGCCTTTCAAGTAACTGAGACTATGAGCGTGTGCCACCATACCCAGCTAATTTTTTTTTTTTTTTTTTTTACTTATTATAGAGATGAAGTCTTGCTGTTTTATCCAGGTTGGTCTCGAACTCCTGGAATCAAGTAATTCTCTTGCCTCGGTCTCCCAAAGTGCTGAGACTGATACAGGCTTGAACCACTGAGCCCACCCGCCTTCTCTCTTTCTTGCACCCACAGCATGCCAGTCCAAGACAGCCTTCCTTCTCACAGGAATTATTGTATCTTAAACTCCTTTTTCCTTGCTATGGCTTTTCCAGAGGAAACCTAGCAGTCTGAATCGATTAAACATTTTGGCCAAATTCCTAATTCCATTGAATAGCTTTTTGATACAAATTATGCAATAAATCTATTAATCTATTAATCTGTTTAAAGTCTATTAAATCTGCTAATAGAAAACTGCCTATATCTTGTGGGAAAAATATTTTTCTGATATTTGTCATGTACCTGTCAAAGAACACAACAATTGGGCCTGTTACTCTAATTGTTAAATTTTAAAACTGTGGTTCATTGTAATGTCTGAACTTTATTTAAATATAAGCACTTGCAAAAGGATGAAATAAAATAAGAATATGATAGAGATATTATATGTAATGTTTACTGAAAAATCTCTAACATTGGGCTATAAAAATTGCTTTTTTCATTTTTTTCCCAACTGTTTTCAGCAGTATTTTTTTGAATTGATCTTTGTAAGACTGTTAGATGGTATTCCATTGGCAGATTCTAGAACTTTCTGGCTGCTGATGTTATTGAAATTAAACCCAGTTCTATTTATTCAAAACTGCAAAATGTATATATTTGATCCAAATCTTCTAACTCTGAGCATACTTAAGCAGCCCTGCTTACAGTGTGGTCCATAGACTCTTTTGGGTTCATGAATAGATTGCTACTGACCTGGGACAAATTCAGTATTTAGAATTTGGTATAGTAATTTGACTTTCATGCAACATACAAGCCCCATCCAAAACCCTTCTCTAAGGCTCCATTTCATGGACCCAATGGCACTGCTGAAGTTCTCTTCTGTGAACCACAAAACCCACAGGGTATTGGAATGAAGTGGTATCCTGTCTTTACCACCTTCTCAAGCATCACATTCCTTTCAAGCTCTGTTAGTATACACCTTGCAGTAGGCTTCCCTGACTTAGTATCTTTGTTCTTGTTTACCCACACCTCAAAGCTCTTTTACAAACTCTCTCATGGCATTCAGTTACAGAAGCAATGGTACCTTCGAGGAACTCTAGATGTCTGCAGCTTGACATCATTCGACTGGGGAGTGAGTTTCCAGTGACTTTTTTTAAAAGTCATATCTTGTACTAGTTTGCTTTCAGTTGCTATAATTGAGTACCTGAGAATGGATAATTTATAAAGAAAATGCACGTTTTTCTTATAGTTCTGGAAACTAGGAATCCAGGGTTAAGGGATCACATCAGGTGAGGGTTTTGCTGATGGAGACCCTCTGCATGGCATAGCCAAATTGGCTTTGATAACAGAGCTACTCACATGATAAATCATTAATCCATTAACCCACTAATTTGTTAATCCATAAATGGATTGAGCCATTCAACAGAGCGGAGCCCTCATGACCTAAACACCTTAAAGGCCTCACCTCCTAATACAGTTACACTGGGAATTTAGTTTCAATAAGAGTTTTGGAGAAGGCAAATATTCAAACCATAGAATTCCTGTGATTATTTTTCTTTTTTTTACATTTGCATATTTATGGGGTACATAAGAAATGTTGTTACATGCATATTAATGCATGGTGATCAAGTCAGGGTATTTAAGGGGTCTATCACCTGAGTGCAATACATTTTTGTTACATATAGTCATCCTACTCTGTTACCAAACAACGAATTTATTCCTTCTCTCTTACCATATGTTGGTACCTTTTGACCCATTTTGCTTCATGCTTCCTCCTTCCCTCTTCACCCTTCTTAGTCTCTGTTACCTATTTTTTCACACCCTCCAAGTGTTCAAATTTTTGAGATGCCACATATAAGTGAGAAGGCACAGTATTTGTCCTATTGTGCCTGGTTTACTTCACTTAAACTGAGGACCTCCAATCCTTTCATGTTGCTGCAAATGACATGTTCATTCTTTGTGGCTGAATAGTACTTCAGTTTGTGTGTGTGTGTATGTGTGTGCCATATTTTTAATCTAATCATTTGTTGATGGACATTTAGGTTGATTCCATATCTTTGGTATTGTACATAGGCTGCAGTAAACATTTGAGTGCAGGTATCCCTTTCATTTCCTTTGGGTAGATACCTAGTAGTGAGATTGTTAGATCACTACTTGGCTTCATGCTCCCTCCTTCCGTCTTCACCCTTCTCAGTCTCTGTTACCTATTTTTTCACTCCCTCCATGTGTTACCTGGATCACAAGGTAATTCTAGGTTTTTAAGGAAATCGTCATACTTTTTTCCAGAGTGGCTCTACTAGTTTACATTCTTATCAATAGTGTATGAGAGTTCTTTTTTTTTCTACCTCCTGGTCAACATCTCTAATTTTTTGTCTTTTTAATGAGAGCCATTCTTACTGGGGTAAGATGATATCTCATTGTGGTTTTGATTTGCATTTCTCTGATAATTAATGATTGTGCATTTTTTCGTACACCTCTGTCATTAGTATGTCTTCTTTTGAACAAATGTCTATTAATGCCCTTTGCCCACTTTTAATGGAAATGTCTGTTTCTTTCCTGTTGAATTGTTTGTGTTCCTTGTGTATTCTGGATATTTATCCCTGTAAGATGAATAACTTGTAATATTTTTCCCCATTCAACAGGTTGTCTCTCCTCTGCTGATTACATCTTTTGCTGTGCAGCAGCTTTTTACTTTTGGCATCTCTTCCAAGATTTTTCCAATTTCCTCAGGTAATATATCTCATCTATAATTGATCTTTTGTTTTCGTATTTGTGTTCCTTTGTAGTTCTTTTCTTAACTTGCCTTTTACTAAAGCTGTTAGTGTCCCATTCATCTTGGCTTCCCTACAGCTAGTAAGCAGACATCAAAGACGTATGAGAATATTACCCAGGCCCAGCCAATCATGCTACCTTTTCCTATAAGGATTTGCCTCAAGAAGTAAGCACAAGACTGAAGTCATTCAGAATCTACCTGCAAGATACAGACAATGAAAAAAAGTCTGACTTTCCTTTTAGATGGAGAACTATATGGCTATAGGTCTGCTGCTATAAGAAACTAGGAGAGGAACATACAAGGGGGAGAAAATGACTGAAGTTGGAGAGAAAAATGTTCACAAACAAAAGGAAGAGAGACTAGCAGAGCTGAGAAAGAGAGAGTGGTAAGACGAGGTGAGAATTCTATCAACATTGAGAACTGGATCTGGCCTGCTTTGGAGAAAATTCTCTCTCTTCTCTCACTCTCTCTTTCAGTCAAGCTCAATTGAATTGTATTTTGATTACTTGCAACAAAAAACAATACTTCCAAGCATCTTGTGAACTAAGGAGGCTAATGCAAACTGTTTTCCAGTGCTCTATTACTTCTAGCTAAGTTGACCATTTTGTGTTGTCTAAGTTGGGGTACTTCTGAGAGTAAAAAGGAATGCTATTAATAATTATTCTGAAATAAAAAAAAAACTGGTGTTAACTGAGACTATCTCTCTGGTTTTCCAGAAAACACAAAACAAAAAACAAATCTGGATCAGCAAAGCTGAGGACTTGATGCTGTACTGTTGTGCTACAAAAAAAAATGCAGGTCTAGACCCTCTGTAGTGCAACCAGTCAGCTTTTCACTCTTATAGCCCTATTATATACAATACAGTTAATAAGTAAAAGTTCATAGGAAGCAAAGATTCATTGGACAGGTAGCAATTAAACTCTTTGAAACTATGTTGTGTTTGTGTAGGATATTTCTTAAAGTTCTCTTTGTAATCATTCTAACTTACAGAATGAAAAAAAAATGTAGGCGTTAGTCCATGTATGAGAATTTTTCTTCAAGATAGTGTGGTTTCTATCTGTGGGTAGGGACAGGAACCAAATCAATATCATATTTAAGTTAGATGTGGAATATGTTTGATATATAAAAGTTAAACTCAGATAAGACATGTTAGCAACACGAATGTGGGCTAAAGCTGAGGAAATGTTTTGATTTCTGTTATTAACTTTTATCTTCCTATATAAGCTAGAGCAGTTGGAACAGGAAAAGTCTCAGAATCCCCTGTTTCTGACAGAATGGCTGAGGAGGCAGGGGTTGGGGCGACAGGATCTGGGGAGGACTAATCTAGAGAAGTTGTGTTCTATTGGACTTTGGCAATAAGTGAGATCCTTAGTACAGGGTTCAGTCACATGGAAGTAGTATTATAGTATCTTTCTTGTTTAAATGTTGATTTGAAACCTGTGTTAACCTTTTAGATTTCTGCCATGGAATAAGCAACCAAGATGTATCTGCAGTAAACTCATTGTGTGAAGGGTTGGTGAAGGGGAAATGGGTGTGGTGATCTGAAATACTTACATCAACCTCTACATTTATTCTGAAGATAAGAATCAGATCAGAAAAACCCAGGGAATAAGATATAAGGATTACCACTTTTATCTTCATGCTCTTTTTTTCCCCCTGAAAACAAAACAAAACAAAACAAAAACACCACTCAACAATTAAGGCCTTTTTTCTCCCTTTTGTCTGGGGTTGAGTTCTCAATTCAGATGAATTTTGTGGGTGAGCTACAGAGGACTGAGACAGATCCAAAATAATCCAGCAATCAATCTGTACAGCTGATAAGTGAAAGATAATTCCTTTAAAATAATTAAGCACCCCTTTGATAGGTAGTTACAACCTGCAGTTAAAATTAAAATGATAAAGTCATAAATGGGTCTACTACAAGACATGCTAAGAAAAGAGCTAAAAATGATACAAATATCACGATGGAGTTTGATGATGCAGTAGACAACATCAGGCCCA
>CAUYQG010058266.1:0-13001 GCA_963574415.1 Tarsius wallacei
ACGCCCGGCTAATTTTTTGATTTATTGTAGAGATGAGGTCTTGCTTGCCCAGGCGGGTCTCGAACCCGCGGGCTCAGGCAATCCACTCACCTCAGCCTCCCAAAGGCGTGGGATTACAGGCTGAGCCACCGAGCCCGACTAAGTAAGATATTTCTTAAGACAGCCACAATTTTTTTTTTCCTTTTAGTTGTTTTGTAGGGGATGTTTCTGAATGAATAATGATAAACACACAAAAGTCTTCTTATTGATATTTGAATAAAATATTTTGTGCATAAATTACTTCCCCCAGTGAGAGGTGCCACGCTAGGTATATGTTAAGATTTTTTGGTTGCCTAATTTATGGACATTGTTTTGATAATGCAGTTGCTGGGGTCAATAAAGGGTTACATAAAAGTCAAAATGCCATAAAATAAGATTTTGCTGTACTGTGAAATGAATACATTTTTATTTTATAGAAAATATCATCCTGTCCAGTTTCCTGTCTTTTGATGGGCTCAGTTGATGCAAACTGTCACTGTTTACATCTCTCGCTATTCTTGCAAGAAGTCATTAACCGAAACCTCAAAGATCATTTCTTTTTTGAAAAACATTAAAGCAATTAATCATGAAAATGTTACTATTTCCTTTGTAAAGCTACAACTTGAAAACTCAAAAGGTAAATTTTGCATTTACATTGCCTCTGATCAAGCTATTAATGGGTAGATGCTAATGGAATTTATTACTCATTTTTTCTCTGTTTCTCTCTTGTCTATCTTAGTTTCTTTTTAATTTCTTATTTAATCTTCCTTTTATTTAGTTTTTTTTCTTCAGTTTTCCTTACTCCAGGACTAGAGGTATTTTATTTCTCATCCTGAGTTGAAATTTCTGAGATTCATTGGAATTGAAAGTGTGTTGTATAAGGGACATGAAGGTTTAAGTAACGTGACAGTTATTATCAACAAAAATGGATACACAAATGAGTGTCAAAATTCTCTCTAAATTCAGCTCTTGCTATATTATTAGATATACATGGACTGCATGTAGATTCATACTTAAAATTGGGCTCCTTCCCTCACGTGGCAGTCCTTGAGTGTATCTCGTCTTTTAGTCTTGGAATTATCCAGTTAGTTGTTAAGGCATTCTGGTGCAGAAGAGAGCTTCCAGTATATAGACAAGGGAGACTAGTTAGGCATCTAAGTAGGTCTTAGGCGGTGGAGGTGGGCAAACTTTTCCTTCTGTTGTGTCTGCTGGCCATTTAGAGTACCAGCCATTGTACCATGGCCCGAGCGAAGGCCTGGTTGATGCCTGAAATCACCAGTTGTCAAGTTGGCAGAAACAGTTGAGAATGTGAGAAATGATAAGTCAGATGTACCAAAATACATTTCAATGCAGAATATTATTGCAAAAAATAAAAACTGGGAAATCTTTCTATAGAATAGACAGAGCAATATGAGCATTCTTATTACTGTGATTTTGTCATTTATCATAAAGTACAAATATGCAAGTACTTATGCATTTTGTCATTTCATAAAGAGTTTATTTTTCAGTATGCCATTTTGTCAATAATGAGCTAAAAATTGGGAGTACATGCTTAATTAATTGTGAATGGTTGGATTTCTGAATCTCAAGAAAATTGTTGATGATTGTGCAATTTGTACACAATGCCTGTCAATATTTATATCCAACATGGTGACTTTAGTGATATTACAGATCACATAAAAACCAGAAGACATGGATACATCAAGCATCAGTACCTACTCAAACTGTTAGAATTTAAGAAGACTGTGTGTACAGACAATGATTTATTATAACACAGGTAGTTGCAGGAGGTGACTTTACACATCAGTCCTTGAGATACGACTTTTCATTCAAATAACAGTTGTCCTGTATTGATTTGCTAACTTTTGTTTCCAAAATTTTATGAGTATGTATATAGCTGTTATTATGTTTGGTTGACTCAACAGAAATGTTGAAGAGACTGGCTTTCTACTAATGTCATTAGAATAGAGGTCAATCAAAATTAAAATAGGAATCAAATAGAAAATCAGTTAATTTCAATAGTGATTCCATTTTTTTGAATTTGTTGCTGAACTGAATAGTTTCAGCATGCAATGGAAAGCCAAAGCCAAATAGCAAAGCACCAGTGCTTGGTAGAGAGAAGGGTTTATTGCAAGGCTACCAGGCAAGGAGACGGGATGTGGGCTCAAATTCATTTCCAGGAACTGGCGCCAGGGACATATTTGATAGGTAGAGAGTAATGGAGTGTGATCGGATTGGTTTTTGAATGAGGTGATGCTAGAAGGCATGCTCTAACTGGATCATGTCATGGGGTGTTGACAGAGTTTGATCTGATTCGATCACGGATCGTGCCATGAAGTGTTCCCAAGGCTCCCATTCCTTGGAATGAGCACTAAGGCTCTGTCTCTGGTTCATCTAGGCATGCTCAGGTTATACAACTTTCAACCTGGGGATCCTTGGGAACTTAAAACTATTTTATTACACAAAGTTGGTCCAGATTGGGCTGATTCTGTAATTACAGAATCAAATACAACTGGATGTTCACTTTTGTTGAAGATAAAACATGTGGCAATATTATGATTCCTGTTGTAAATTTGGTGAGAAAACTTAACGTTGAAAATAAATTTATTTGTCTTTTTGGTGATGACAGGAATGTGCATTTTGATGGTTACTGCATGATGACAGCAATGCTCTCGCTATATTAGGAAGTCCGTAAGTAAAAAGTGAACTTAGAACCAACATTTTAAAACACATCATTCATAATTACATCTGAATAACCTGCAGTAGTCTATTGACCAAGTAAGTAGCTGTACTTGACAAAATCTTAAGATATATATAATCATAATAACTGAACTATAAAAAATACTGCAGTGGAAAAGACATCTTTCTTTGCTATTCTTGTTATATAAAATTTTAAAAATACTTGAGACTTCTCAAAGCACCTTGTTAATCATCCTAGGTGATAATAGTTCTAAACACTTTCAAATGAGCACTGTAAATGCATATTTTATTTTGCTCAAAATCAGTTGATTATCTTTAATCAAAATATTCAGTGAGTGTTAAAATGTTTTAACTTTTGAATGTTTTTAGCAAACTGTGATTATCTAGCACTAAGCTTGCAAACAAGAAGACTTTGAAATCCCTACCTACAAAATCAAAGGAAAAACTCAACAAATAGTCAATGACAGCACATACTTTGTAAAAGGTATAATTGTGAAGTTCTAATATTGTGGTTTGGAATCTTGTTTGTGGGAGGTCTTGATAGAGACCTAGTTTTAGTTAAAAAGTGAAGATTTTTTGACTTACAGAATCTTTACAGTTTTTTAGCATCTATATTTGGCAATATTTTAAAAAATTATAAGTAGAGATGACATAGCAAGTTTAAACATGTTAAAAACACTTGTTGCAAAGAGATACTTTAAAATAGAGCTAAGACTATGAAAATGCTTGTTTGTACATTTTAAAACAAACTTTAATATTGGAAATATTTTTACTTTGTAGAATGTTTACTGAGCTTACCAAGTACATCAGTAGTTGTAGAGAAATATTTTCCTAATTAAAAGTGTCATGGAATACTGAAAATAGTTAATCAAGGATAACCACATATGCAAACATATTTATACAATTCAATTCTGATCAAGGCTGCAGGCAAAATATGTTGAAAGTTTAAAATAATAAGCTCTTGTTTAAAAATACATTATTTTAAAAAATCCGTGACATGACATTAGGTACATACATGAAGTTAAGAAACCGATTAAAGTACATGAACGAACATCAATAATTATCATTGTGCTTAGAATTGATTATAATCAATATAAGGACTTTATCCCGTTTTAGCATACATTGATGCACATAGGTTTGTAGTATTTTAATTTTTATAAAATATTTTACTTTAAAAATTTGCTTTTGTCTAAAACCCTTATGGTAAATGAAATCATTACTTGCTTCAAACAAAACTATTGTTTTTCATAGAAGCATTAGCCTTTTTATTAAACCATTGTATAGATATACCAGGAAAATAAAACTAATTTTCAATCTCTCTATTTTTTTATTAGACCACTGAAGCCAGATTTGTCTATTTGTGTCCTATTTGTTGCTAATGGCCTGTCTCTCAGCCTTTGGTTCCTGAACACACCTCTAATTAAAATATGGAAGAAAATGGTAATAAAATCCCTGGACTGCACAGCAGTCATTCTACATATACCTTAACTGCAAATATTCTTGCGACTCAAAGATCATCTCAGACCAATCCCTTTCCCTAGGGTATGTAGAGTGAAACTGTAGATGCCAGGATGCATTCGTGTAAGCATGCAATCTCATGACAAGTATCTCCAGAGGGTAGCAACAGGAAGACACCAATAGCTAGCATTCCTAGAGTTGGAAAAATGCAGAAAGGGTATGCTACCAGAACCCAGCGACTAGGAGAAACTAAGACCCAAGGAGGGGCCAGATACTCCATGGAAGCCAAGATATTAAAGGAGATGCAGTTGCTGGCAAATAAAATGCTGCTTAAAGCAGTTTTGTGGGTAGGAGAAATACCCAGCTTTTCCCTCCACCAGTCATGTGATTATCTTCCAGTGCACTCTTTGGTAGAGGTTACAAGTCTTTTCAATGGTCACCATATTTGCAGTAGAGAAAGGCAATCTGCATCTGGCATCTCCAAATACTACAGAACAACCATTACTAGTTTTCAAAAATGAAGGTACAATAGCCAAGTATTGTATTCACAGGACTTCATTCAGAATCTAATTATTTACTCTAGTTTTGCACATAATTATCCTGTGTTTTAATTAAAAAGCAGATGAAACACAGCAGTTTAGAAAGGAAGAATGGGCTGGCCGGTGTAGGTGAAGACAAATCCAAAGTTGGAAGATTTAACAATCCAATAATGAGAGGGGGAAGAGAAAAACAACAACAGCAACAACAACATACAATTCATACAAAATAATTAAAAAGCTTTCCTGTGGTTGTTTAATGTGAAAAAGCAACCTGTCAGACCCAACGTGAGAGCCCCTGAGGCTTGAGTCTTGCCTTTATTGATGATGCTAAAAGGTGAAAATGTATCGCTAAGAAAAGGTTAAATTATCCACAGAATCCGTTGTTGAAATGAGAGAAATATATAACAGTTATTACACAGATCTGTAGACTCAAATGGTACCTGTTCCCTGCTTGAAAACCTGATATATTTTGAGTACTTCATGACGTCTCAATACCAGATATATGTAGTACCATTAAGAAAAGATATGCACAAACATTAAATGTGAACAAGGAAGATCACTGTGAACAGGTTAAATGCTATGCAAGCTTCCCTTACACACACACACATACACACACACACACACACACACACACACACACACACACACACCCTTCTAATAAAAAACCCAAAGCATTAATCCATCTCACAAATATTTACTAAGCATGTAATGCCTGTCGGACACATTTTTATTATGTTTTACTAGATCATCTCAGAAAGTAATTATACAGGATTTACACAGTCAGATAAAGTACAAATGCACTTTTAATTGCATCAATATTTCTTTTGAAATTGACTTGTAAATATGCTATTGGTCACCTATGTGAGTGTTGCATTTTATGTTTTGCTTATTTGCTGATACTGAAATAACCAGTTTATTGGGGACACTTGTATTAAATGAAATATATTTTAAAGATATGGAGTATTTGACAAAAATGCCAGACTAAAAAGAAGAGAGGCAAAACTAGTATTTGCATGTAATGGCAAAAAAATAAAAAATAAAATCTACAATGTTCATAAAAATACTTTTGTGAGGATTTTAAAAAGAAACTATGATAGAAAATCCGATGAGAGGTAACACTTGAGGTGTCTCTGGCCCCATACCTGCCACCAACCTCACCACCCAAGGTAATTTATAAAGTGTGTTTGTGTTCAGCTGTGTTTTTCTGGAGAGAAATCCTCAGCTTTCATCAAACAGAAGCCCTCCAAACAGTCAAGTATCACTGAGCTACAGTAACTGTAGAATATTCTCTCCATATCTCATCAACAGATACACTAAGCATCTCTGCTGAAAAATATTTCATTTGTGGATTTGGTTATTTCTATATTTTAATGTGTTTTTATTAACGATGAATGTGTCACCATTGCTTCCTCCAATATACCAGACAAGTTTCAGTGAGTGATTAAAACAATTCAAATCATTTAACTGTTCTAATGTCATGTTTGCCTTTGGTTATAAAATTCCAAGTAAACTAATGAGCTAAAATTCAGTGTCGCCCTTAGAGAAGAGATGTAAAAAGATGACAATTCTTCATTTGTAAAAGTTAAATGGTGGAAAATGGAATTGCAGTATTTAATCACTTGTGACCATAGAGAGAGTAAAGATATTTATCATCTCGTAGAAAAGTGTATTTTTATATGTTTGTACCTATCCTGAATAGTTTCAAATCACTAAACATAAAGGAGTAAATTTCTGCAAGAACCTTAAAAATAATTGAAATCAAGCAACCTGAAAAATAGTAACGGAAAAAAAAAAGAAAACAATTATATTAAAGTCACCCTTGTCTCTCTCCAACTTTCTCTGCCCATTTCCTTCCAATCTCTGCTCCCATTTTTATTCTTGGGCTGCAATTCGTGTTACAAAACCCAAAGTTCTTAAACATAGTTTGACTACTGCATACATTTCATTGGGTACTGATTTTTAATTTCTTACTGATGAATAACCAGCACAGGTGAGAAGCAGATGGCTTATGTTTCTCAGCACTGCACCCCGTCTCACTCTTGCCTTTACCTCTGGATTCCTGACCTGTTCCTTAATTTCTGATCATCATGTTGATACTTGATCATCATGGTTTGACACTTGACTCTTTCTTAGCTTGATGAGACTCCAATTTTTGTGAAAAATTTCTATAAGACCTTCACATGTGTTAAAGTGATTTTCCATATCCAGTCTTGACAGACTAATTGTATTATCTCATTTCTCTTAAAGTATACCCCTGAGGACTTGTGTCCTACCATTAATGTGATTAAATCAGTGCTGTGTGAAGTTCAAGTGACATTTCTTTTAAAATAATTATATAAGTTAAACGGAGGTACTCCATTCAATTAGTGAGTGCTATAGAATATAAAATGGACCTAACTATTAGGACTGCAAGTAGCTATTTTTAGTAATAGTGTTATTATTAAATTCTATATTCTTAGATATTATGCTCTCTTAAATATATTTAAGTTAGTATAACAAAATTATGTGATTTGGTAGCACATGATTTATCTAGCTCGCTTTCAAAGAGAATTTGAGGTCAGAATCTGGCATGGAGGAGTTTTAACAGACCCAGTATTTGACTTTTAAGAAATAGTCACTTGAGGCATGCAAGATGTCTAACAATTTAGTGATGTGGAAATGACTTTCAGTTGTGAGGTAATCTATCTTTCCTAACAGGCTTTCCATTTAATGTTGTGTGAACTACCATGTAATGATCACTACCAGTGCAGTTAAATGCCTTTATAATTAAATCTATATTGAATGGATTTCTTTATCTTTCTTAGACAGTTTCCTGCTGTGTTTTAAACTCAGTGCCGTTTGGAGACTGTCATGGAAAATGCGAAATATGTGAGACTGAAATGGAATTGTGTTCTGTGGCAGAGGAAATAAATTTTTGCTAAATAAATAGGCATTGAATTGCATTCATTTGTCTAATTATATAACTTGCAATGCCAGTTATAGCTCGGAAAAGATAATACCTTTTATATAATCTATAGAAAATATTCTAGCTTGGCAAAGACTCTTGAAATATGTATAATGATATCTTTTAAAGTACAATCTCCTAAGAACTCTGTGGGAACTGAGATTCAAGGTGACTGAAAGCACCGACTCAGGAGTCAGCATGAGTTTAAGTTCTGATTGTTTTATTTACTATCAATGTGATCTGGGGTTATTGATTTAACATTTGTAAGCCTGTACAATGAGACAAATGAGAGAAGAGTTGGTTAGAAATTTAGATGTGAAAGTATGTATGTAAACTACCTAGAACAGTGTCTGGTGTCTAATGAATGTTAGATATTGTGATCTCTTTACATTACTAAATAACTCTCAAATGAAATAATGTTGTGATTCTATTGAAGAAAACGATATAGATGTAGAACATTTCATATTTAGTCTACAAATTAAGACACGGATCTTCATCAAAAATACTTATTTTCCTTACACAATAATCTATGTTTTCTGTCCCACAATGACCTAGTTATAATTCACCAAAACTTGAGTTATACCCAAATGCATTAGGCGGGGCACTGTGGCTCACATCAGTAATCCCAGCACGGGGAGGCCAACACAGGTAGATCATGGGAGTCCAGGAGTTCAAGACTAGCCCAGTGAACATAGAGAGATCTGTTGCTACAGAAAATAAAAAAGTTACATAGGTGTGGTGACACTTGCTTGTAGTCCCAGCTATTCAGGTGACTGAGGCAGAAGGATTGCTGCTGTGAGTCGTTATTACATCACTGCACTGCAGCCTGGGCGACGGAGTGAGACTCTAACTCAAAAAATAAATAGACAAAGAAAGTAAAACAAACGCACTGATTTGACTATACATTGCGGAGTCCACAACGTGGTTATTTGGAGTCAGTGCTTTTGCTTAAATCTCTAGATTCTATTCCAAAAACTACAGGAAAGATCTGTTGACTCAAGTAGAATTATATAATTATTTGAATGTGTGTAAATCTATGAAAACATTTATTTGCGAAAAAGTTTTAGTAGACACGATTTATCATTGTAGTTTACAGTCATGAATAGATATATTTCCAGATTTTTTATACAAAGCTGGTGATTGTTTAATATTTGAGTGTGTAAGTGCTAAAACAACTACTAGTTGGCAGACCATTAAGGAGTAAAGGGTGGATAGTTATCTGTAATTGTTTATTCTTCACCTTGTATTCATACATGTCAGTTTTTAAATTGAATGAGTGGTCGCTTCTAGAATTTCTACCACTATAGTTTGTGTCTCATGAAACACAATCTGAAATTACTGTCTCAAACCCATTATGCTATTTTGAGGTAATGAGTAGAAAGAAGAAAAAGAGATATTCTCTATTGTCACGTAATTCCAAAGGTTATGGAAATTAAAAGCTCAGAAGCATAAATATAAAATATTTAAATCCTTATGTAATTATTGTGTGGTGTTAGGAATTGCCAAAAACAAATGAGCAGATTTTGTCCTTTTCAAGCCATCACAAATACAAATGTATTAAACTATGTCAATGTTTTTCATATATTTGGAAAAAACAAGGGCTGGAATCTCAATGTGTAGTCTCATTGTATTTTCATGTAAACAAACTTGAAATGCAGATAAGTGTTTCACTTTTTTCCCCTTCCTCTTCATAACAGTGTCCTCTGGTCCAAAACTTGTGTTCCCTCTGACTTACATGGGCCAGACACTCTAAGCCTAGAACTGTAAAAATGTCATTTAGCCCAGCTGTCTGGATGGTATTTAAACCAGTGAGTCATAATCAGCTTATTTCTACCCAACGATTCAGGATGGACTCACAGAGAGAGAAGGAAGGAGTAGGAGAAACATTTGACAATGGAGACACGAGGGCTTGAACCTCATTATTTTAAAATTACCTCTGCAAAATGAAAGTGATGAACATGGGTGTCCGAATGAAGTACTTTTTGCGTAGAGTTCTGCTCCAAATGGCAGTCCATTTGCTATCTACTGACATAAGTTAAAACGTGTGTTGATCACATAACATGAGTGCAATTCGCCAGTGCTGTGTCACTGTAGTTCACATGTAACGTGTCTCCAGCTATCTGGAATGATCTGCATCTCACAATTTCAATATTCTCTTTGAGTTCTGTGATGCCTTGTGAAATTTTGAAAAGAAAATTTTTATTGTAGACAGTTCAAACCCCAGCTCTGCCACTTATCAATGACAGAGTACCACTAATTCCTTCCCATGAGCTTCAGTTTTTTAATTTACAAAACTGCTATTATTTAGAGCTCCTGGGAGTATGTAATTATGACAGCTATTCAAGTTTCTTCTGTGATACAAAGTTATTTCTCTATTTTGTGTTCTTGTCCATTTTTAATTTTTTCATATTTCTCACATGAAGCTAAATTTGGTACGATTCATTAGGATGTTTTCTCTTCATCTTTTTCTATGACTAAGTGGATCTACTAGTGATGACAGAACCGCTATTTTAAAAGACCTGTGTGACTTATTACAAACGTCCACGTGCTTGGAAAAAAATGCAATAAAAAGGAAGAAATTGACTTATGTATCAATGACTTGAGTTCAAATTGTGTGCCTACAACCCCTAATAGTTGTGTCACTTTTCTGGGTCACCGTTTTCTCATGTGTAGAATGACGATAATAACATCTGCCCTGTTGTCTCACAAAATATGACAGTAAAATCCTAGGTTATTTAAAAATGCTTACTAAACTGAAACGCGATTTGAAAATATAGTCTGTCCACGTTATTCAGTTGCTTTTCAAGTATGGTTTCATTTTTGCAGAATGATTCAGTATTGGTTATGTTTTTACATTCTTAGCATACTTTTTTCACAGTCTTGCATTGGCTGTTTCCAAATGCCTGGCAGCAGTTAGGCGGGCAGCCTGTTTCCTGGCAACGGTGTTTCCTGAATACCTTCTTTTGCAACTGAGCTTGTGGACACAGGCGTGCATCACTATGCTGTCATGCACATCCACCAAACAAATCTGTGGAATTTCTGCAGTTAATCACGTGAACTTGATGACCATAACTAAAAGCTGTGCATAGGTTAACGACTCTTAGAACATTTTTTAGAAATTGGATTGTATCTATCCATCCAGTGTAATAATTTATTTGTTGAACTGACATCTCCCTTGTTTATTACAACCACTCCTGCTTGTTCATAAGAGTTAATGTCCTTGAATTTCACAACCATTAACACCATTTTATGTTTCCTATAGATATGGCAAGTATTCAGTCTTACTCAATACTTGTAATAATAGCAGTAGTCAAAGCACAGAGTTTTATTTAAGCAAGCAAATAATTACCCTTCACAATAGACCTGTAGTCAAGCCTTCGATTAATAAACGTGCTAATGATTGTCTGGGGATTATAGAAATGTGTTCAGATTGTTTTTTTTTTGCCTAACATAAGCCCTTAGTTTTACTAAGTGTCATAGTGAATAGTTTTATTCATACATACACATTTCAATTTGTTAGGCAAAGAGCTTCCTCATAATTTCTCTGGGATTTGAAATTCTTGCAGTTCTTAGGTTCTACTGAAGCACGTTTTTCTCAAAGTGACTGTGCAAATCATTGCAAGTGTGCAGGCATTTGGAGTAATCCAACAACTCTCAGTAATCAGCCTGAAAATAGTTCAGACAGTTCACATTAGAGCTAATTAGCTTGTGGCCTTGTTCATTGGTATAAGACTAGCTGATTTTTGCTGTGGGATTGTTTCTTGTTCTTTTCCAAAGTCTTTAAGACAATTATAGCATCCATTTATAGCACCAAATGTAATATTGGAGACAAGTAATACCTGAGTTTCGACATTTGCACTTTCACATCTTACCATAAGGCATTAGCCAAGATAGACGATTCCGTGATTCCTTAAATTCAGGACATTACCTTTAGTTCCTAAAAAGAGAAAATAGTTAAGAACTAAAGTTATCTAAGGTTTCTTTTTCTTTGCTCAAGCCATCTTTTTCTTTGCTCAAGCCATCATTTTTAAAAAAATGAAATCCTATTTATTATTTATTATGTGTAGAGTTTGTTTTTCGCACAGCATTCAAAAGCATATGTGTGCAAATTATTTTTCCTGTCACCTACTGTGATATTATTCCCAAGTGCTACTTCAGAAACAGAATGGTTATAAAGAGTAGAGATCTTGGGGGAGGGAGAATTGAGAATGATGTTTCCTGGCATGCAAATTCTTAATATTGGTCTCCACAAATTAAAAACATTGCAGCTTTGCTATTTCCATGTCTAGAACATAAGGCATATATACTCCTTCTCAGTTAACAAAACTATGTATGGAGTTTTCACTAGGAACTTTAGTATGAAACAATAGGCTACTCAGCTAAGTTTTAGATAAGTGGACAACATTTATAAAGATAAATTTATGGCTATACCATTTGAAAAGATGTGTTATGCTACCTTGATTAGAAGAATGCAAATTTTAAAAATGGTTGCATAGTTATTTTGTAGTCCATAGTATTGACAAAATGTAAAATTCTAATAATGTCAGATGTTGATGAGGTTTTCTGGAAAATAATTGCTCTTCCATGCTCTTAGTGGGGATTAAATGTATGCAACCATCGGAAACTGCACATTGAATATGTATACACTGGGACCAGCAATTTCAATTCTAGGTATCTGCAAAAGAGATTAGCACATCTGTGTAAGAACATGGATGCATTGGGAAAGAAAAATAAATGTTCATTAAAAAAGAAAAGGATAAGTAAAATGTGGTACATTCTTATACGATGGAACAATCATAAACAAGATTTAACAGAAATAACAAGCTGCAGAATCAGACCCCTACAGAGATATGAAGTGTGGGAATGAAGAAATAAAGATTATAACATAAGAGTACTGTGTTTAAAGAATAAAAGCCATAATTGAAAGCATGACAGGGAAATAAGAGCCTGCCAAAATGCACAGCTGGATTTCTTAAAAAAAAAAAAAAGAAAAGAATCTACCAGAATTTCTAGAAATCAGAACAGTATGTAGCAATTGAAACAAAAGCGACTTCTTACAGAATTAAAGATGTAATTAATGGACTGAAAGGTAGAGCAGAGGAAACTTATTCAGAATGAAGCCAAGAGAGACAAAGAATTGGGAAAAGTGGAAGTGAGACTGGAACACTCAGGGATTAGTTAGGCAACCCAGTCTATGTGTAAAAGGGTTCCCAAAGATAAGAGGCAAAAAGCTGGTATTATGTGAGCTAATCGCTGGTTTTGGGCCCTAGAATTTGCTAACGGCACAACTCTTCAGATTCAGAAGGTCCACATATCTCAAGTAAGGTAATTTTTAAGATCCC
>CAUYQG010058272.1:0-11138 GCA_963574415.1 Tarsius wallacei
GTCAGTAATAGACAATGATCTTTTGGGGCCAGAGGCAGAGAATGATAACTTGAGGTCATGGGTGATTCTATACCAGTGTCTACCACACAAATACAGACACACGCTAAAATCTGCTCCATTTAGGAGGGGCAAAAAAAAAAAAAAAATCTGCCCCAGGCAGAGCTGCAGCTGGTAGAACAAGAATCCAATTTCTCCCGTATACCAGTATACTTCAGCCAGTGTTCCTAGTAGCATTATCTATTCCTCAGCAATTCCTTTGACTCTGAACTTCAGCTTGACCTCTTGTTTTTCCCTTGAAGCAATTTTTTTGTACTTTTCTTTTCCCATGAATTTACATTTTAATGCCTACAGGTTCATGACACTGTAAGATTTTTTTATAATAGGTGCTAAAATACGTGCAAGACTTTTGCAAAATTTTTCATAGTTGAACAAAAGGCAATGCCTCTGAGGAGTTTGTAATCAAACCAGATGTTGCTGGCATGTGGTGTATGGCATTAACAAAAATATAATGCCAAACAGTTTAATTTTCTCCCAGTTGCACATACAGTTGATTTTTTTCCATTTTATCTTTGAAGAAAAAGTAAGGGTCAAAGGAAAATGTGGAGCAATCTAATCCAGTTAAGGTTGCTAATCAGCTGACCTTACAGTGGAAAGATTAGGCTTGATTATCCCAGTGAGCCCAATAGTTTCAGGAAAGTTCTTATTAGTGGAAGAGTGAGGCACAAGAGGAGACGAGTGATGCTTTAGAGGAATTTGCCTTGCTTTGTGGCTTTGAAGATGGAGGAAGGAGGTTACAAAGTCAAGAAGTGTAGACAGCCTCTAGGAGCTGGAAAAGGTGTCTACCCAGAACCTACAGAAAGGTGCTTTGCTTTTAGCCTAGTGAGACTTGTATCAGATTTTTAACCAAAAGAACTGTAAAATAAGTTATTTGTGTTGCTTTAAGTTATCAAATTGTGGTAGGACAGCATGAGAACTGGATGACTGATCCCACATATGTTCAATGAGAACTTCTTAGTAAAAGCTTATGATTGATTATTTATGGTCAGTGGAAGTTAGATTGCTCTTCTATGCTTATAGTCAAGTAGAATTATAACATACTAGATTTCGGCTAATAGATTTCTGTGCAAATGACATTTGGGACTCACTCTTTACTCTCTAAATGCGAAAAAAGTCATAAGCAGATAAACTGGATAAATAAGCATTCACTATGTAAGTTTCCAGTTCTGGTAGATAAGTCACTCACAAACTTCAGAATACTTAGAAGTCTCCTAAAACCCTTATTTTAAAAAGTGTAGATTTCCGGTTCTTCTAGGAATTCTGATTGAGTAGGCCTAGGATGTATTTTAGACATGTGTCCAAGTGATTCTTATGCAGGTAGTCAGTGCAGCATACAGTGAGCTTGGCATTGAAGAGAATTGCTTGGGACTGAGACACCTTTCAGACATTCCAGTACTTTGACTTAAAGAGCAATCTGTAATTTTCCAGCTTTTTTTCTGCTTTAATCCTCTTCACATGTATATACTCTTTCACCATTACCTTATTACATAAGAATTTGCAAGTGATGGGGAAGGGGAGTTAGAGGGCGCCTTCTCCTGTGGGAGCCACACATCATAGTATCAGAAGCCCTCCCAGATTCTGATACGTTCCCCCTATTTCCCACTCCACTCACCAACAGGTAGTTCTTAGCTAGGAGAAAAGCAGGTGTCTCTTGGTGAGGAATTTCTGTATGTGAGGAGACATTTGCTAACACTCAAAGCACCATCGACCTGCATTGTGGATAAGTAGCAGACAAGGCCTCGCATTTGGAAAAATTTTTTTTATTAACGTCAAAGGTAGTGAGAAATAATCTGGTCCCTTTTCCCAGGGTTTACTTTCCAAAGTCTAGCTTCTCTTTTACCTGGGCAGGTGGGAGATGGGGACCTGCCTACAATGATGCAGCCTGAGAGTGAATTCCCAAAGGGTGAGCACAGCTGGAGTTCAGTCCAGGTCCTCCTCAGTAAACTGGATGCTAGAGGAAGAGCAAGGGTCTGGTTGGAGGAAAAGCCACTTTAAAAATATACACCAGGTCTTTGCTAATTGTGACCTTGCCAGGTGGCAAGTCCAAAGGTCTTTCAGTCTTAACCCCTTCTTTGATGTCAGTAACTTGAGTACTGGGGTGATAGGAAAAGGAAAAACAGAACAACATTTAGGAAGAACTTTGTTTACTGTTACATTTTTCAAAGTTGGAAGTCCTTGTCTTCTTGACAATAATTGAGCCTTATGAAAGTCCTACCCATCGGATTCTAGGTTGCGCTAGCTCATCTATCCTCTGGAAAAACAAATTTCTAAGTGAGTGACACATTATCCCTGTGTGTCCTGTCAATCCTCTTATTTGCCAATTTCCAGCTTATCAGCTAGACTTGCTTAATGCCTAAGGCCAAGGTACTGCAGTATCTCTTAATTAACTAGTTGCAGATAGCTAATTACTTAAATGCAGTATCTCATCAGTATACAAAGTATATTGACTCCAAGTTGGAAAATGGCTCTGAGCATTTTGAAGGCATTCAGAACTTCTACTAGAAGAGATGTCTTTTAAATGATAACCTTCGAAGAGCTCAGAAGGAGGAGGATAAAGGAGAGCCGTGGAGGAAACACACTTGAAAGTGTTGTTTTACTTTTCATCTCAGTCCCTTCCTCTCTGTATTTCCTAAGTCAAAATGGACTTGCCAGAGATTTTGTTGAAAAACTCGCCTCTTCACAACCTACTCCACTCTTCTGGTGATGATAACAATCTTTGAAATGCTGTGCCCCACCCTTTCCGAGTGGGCTCCCATCCTGAACTCTCTACAGTAAGATTTAGAGAGCTGACTGCTGCCCAGTCCACAGGCCATTGAAGCTGCAGGAAACCTTTCTGATTGACGATTTCAATACTTGGCTTCCAAGCACTCACTGACCAGTTTCTTTGGTTCACATCCAGCCTTGCCTCCAACCTTGCTGGCTGAAGTATCTGTGGATGTCTGTAAAAGGCTGGACACATTCTCTTTACTAAAGTGAGATTAGCAGGTGCTAAGGAGGGTATTACAGATCATTAGCTACCTAATCACTAAAGTACCTAATTGAGGCATCTCAAGTAGATCATGCACTGTGCTCTCCCTAGATAACCAGGCAAGCAATGGGCATTTTATGCAGAATTCAGCTCGGTCTTTACACACTATGAGCTAGAGATTATTTCTGATTCTTAGTTGATAAATACGAGGTGCAGAGAATGGGAATAACACATCTAATTAAAAACAAAATGGAAAAAAAGTGTTTTAGAAGGAAGGAGGCAGTAGTGAAGTACTACGTATTGAGAGCAAATACTTATTGATGCTGAGTATATTTTTCTGACTTCTCTGCAGGGTCAGCAGATCAGTGCTGCAGTAACGTTTGCTGGTTTCAGAAATGATTTTACTTTGTTGTTCTCATTCTATTCTTAAACCCTTTATAGCTGAAGCCTGTCTTGGCCAAAATGGAGATCTCAGACATTTTGTTATTTCTAGTCTTCTCTTCTGTCAGGTTAATAAGTATAGTGACTGCTCTTTTTCCTTCTAGACGGACACATCCTGTAAATTGGTATGGGACAAGATAAAATGCCAATGCGTCAACAAAAGGTCAGCAGTTCATTACCTTGGCTGCACATTGGAATCACATGGAGAGATTTGAGACGTCCCCATGTGGAGGCTACACTCCCAGCCTGATAAATTCGCGTCTCTGGGGAAGAGGTCAGGCACCAAAGTCAGCCTCTCTGGGTATGGCCCAGGTATCAATGTTTTAAAAGATGTTCTGGTATTTCTAGCAGTGCTTCTCTAACTTTAAATGAACACAAAGCACCTGGGAGTCTTGAGAAAATGCAGATTCTGATTCAGTAGGCTTATGTGGGTGTCATAAGTCATAAGTCAGGTGAGACTGCTGTTTCTGGGGTTCTTTACCTGTGGGCTATTGACGCTCCAGATGAGCCATTCTCAAAACATCGTTCCTGGAGCTGTAGCATCAGCATCACCAGAGATCTTGTTAGAAATGCAAAGTCTTGGGCCCTATCCCAGACCTAATGAGTCAGTAACTCTGAGGGTGGAGTCCAGAAATGTTTTAACAAAACCACCCAGTGATTCTGATATACACTAACATTTAAGAACCACTGCTCAATAATTGTTTCCAGTTTACATCAGTGTTAGGCTTTTGAGAAGCAAGAGAGATCCACCATTAATCCAAAGCAATGGAGAAAGCTTATTATGAGGATATTTGTAGAAATAAGAGATCAGACTTCAAGGGACCCCAGGAAAAGTTGCCCAACCAGAAGATATGTGACAAACCACTGGGGCACAGCAAGACATCCTAGGTACTGGGATGCGTCTGGGAGCATCTGGAATGACCGTCAAGGCTGACTCATTTCTTGTCCAGTTTAGGAGTTCACTGTTTCTTCCTCTATTGCCTTCTTTTATCATGACTCAGCAATTCTTTCCCATCTCTGTTTACAGCATAGTGGCTTAGTTGGAGCTCTGGAATGAGGTTACCTGAGTTAGAATTTCTGACTTATTGTATGTATTATAAGGCATTTTACCTAACCTGTCTTGGCCTCAGTTTCCACGTCTTAAAAAATGGAATTACTAATTGCATTTACCTCATAGACTTGCTGTAGGATTAAATTAGGTAATGGATGTAACGTTTAGAGCACTGCCTGGGATCTAGCAACTGCTCAAAAAATCAAGTTATCATTATCGGCTTTTTGTGTCTTTATACTTCTAGTTATATCCATCACTAACTAACTCTCAATCTAAACCTTGAGTTCAAATGTTTGCAAAAGAGACAGATTGCTGTAGTGAGTCACTGTCATGGTTACTGGGCCAAGCTCTCCCACCGAGCATCTGTGGACATCCTGTGTATTTGCTGCTTGGGGTTAGATGCCCTCCTCTGGTCCACAACACTTTGCTTACTTGAGATGATCCCTTTGTGTTATAATTAAAGGCGGTAAGAAAGCACCTGTGAGATTGCACTCCCCCCAGAACACTCTGGAGGCTAGTCTCAGCTGGCAAGCCCACCAAGGTGCCTCATTCCCTTAGCTTGGTCCAACCAGTCTTACCATCTGTTGATGAACACTTATGTTTGACTCTACAATTTAAAAGCCTATTTTTACATGAATCTACCAGATTGTGATTTAGCACATGGGTTACAGAAGTATAGTCATTGTCATTACCATAATTTTGCTACTTTAATAATAAAGTCACTTTAAACTACTGAGAGTTGGTCAATTTAGAATGCACACTCCCCATACTGAAAAATAAAAAAGTATCATTAAAGAATGTTTATTATGTTTGTACTGGCAATATATATGTGGCCATTTAGCAAAGGCCACCATTGCTGCCACTTCTGCCCTGTCCTCTGGAATCACATGATCACCAAATGAGCACGTTTAGATGAAAGGAAGAGATGCTTCTCATTAATAGAGGCAAAGAGGATGCCAGCCCAGGAATTAATCCTACACATTTAAAAAGTCACCCCCTTGCCACCCTCCCCGGAACTTTAAAAAGAAATGTCTTTGTCATTGTTTAGACTTGGAGAAAATGGGAGCTGTTATCAATCACACAGAAATACTTTTCAACTGGTTTCTTACAACAACAAAGCTTCTGGGTTAACCTACTCAGATGTGTGGACTTTGTAGTTCACCAGTATGAAGAGCAGTTTTGTAATGAATCCTCCCCTGGCAAGATAGTTCTTTTTTGACTGAGTGGCAACTACTCCCTCTTTCCCTGTTTACTGAGTTCTGAGTGATGAGATGCAGCTATGCGAAGTGTGAGATGCTTCCCTTTATAGTTTTGAATTTGCATGATAGCATTCCACTCTTGATCATCTAGAATGTTTCTGCTGCCTTTTCTTTCTCCTTGTAAGAAAGCAGAGAGAAAAAATAGAATAATGATTGCAATAAGAAAACTTATAATGATCAGAGGACACCCCATGGTTCCTATCCCTCCTGTCTGTGTCTTGCAGTCGTAAGTTTTCCTTATCAGAGGATTTTGGACTTGAAAAAGATTATCTGGTTCAGTGTCTGAACTTGATTTATCCTGGGTATATACAGACCTCTTTCAAAGAAAATAAATTCTTGAAGATTTCCAGCATTGCCTTTTTCACTTTTTATTATAAAATTTTGAGTATGTCAAAATAGAAAACTAGAAATATATTAAACAATTATAAAAATTAAAACAAATTTTGCAATTAAATATAAACAAAACAACCACGATAATATTCAAACTAATGACAGTTTAAAGAGCAGATATTGATTGAACTTAAATTGTCAATCCTGGGTATATTAATAGAAAGATGTGGTGGCATAATTATTTATTTTATTTTATTTTTTGAGTTGGAGTCTCACTCCACCCAGGCTGAAGTCAGTGGCACACTCACGGCCACCGCAGCCTCGACCTGCTGGGCTCAGGTGATCTTTCCGCTTCAGCCATCCAAGTAGCTGGAACTACAGGTATGCGCCGCCACACCTGGCTCATTTTAAAAATTATTTATTTATTGTAGAGACGAGGTCTCACCAAGTTGCCCAAGCTGTTCTCAAACCCGTGGGCTCAGGCAATTCTCTCACCTCGGCCTCCCAAAGTACTGGGATTATAGGCATGAGCCACCGTACTGGCTGGCATAATTATTTTTACTCATGGCTATTTTAATACTTGCCCACCATAATTTAAATTGTCGTTACTTTCATTATCATTATTTTTCTATTTTAATAATACAGTAATTTTACTGAGGGTTGTTCAATTTAGAATGCACTGTAATCCCGCGCTTTGGGAGGTTGAGGTGAGTGGATTGCCTGAGCCCGCAAGTTCGAAACCCGCCTGGGAAGGTGACACCTCATCTCTACAATAAATTAAAAAAAAAAATTAGCCGGGCGTGGCACGCGCCTGTAGTTCCAGCTACTTGGAAGGCTGAGGCAGAAGGATCGCCGGAGCCCAGCAGGTCGAGGCTGCGGTGGCCGGGAGCGGCCACTGCACTCCAGTCTGGGTGACAGAGTGAGACTCCAACTCAAAAAAAAAACAAACAAACAAACAAAAAAACAAACAAACAAACAAAAAAGAATATACACTATCTGAAAATAAATACAATTTTTTTTTAAGTTCCCTGGTTAAAAAAAAAAGGAAAGATACTCTTCTTATCTCTTTTCTGAGAAATTTTACTTAAAACAAAACAAAACAAAAAATCCTGTAATTTTAAGTTACTTTTCTGTCTCTTTATAATGTATTTAAATATTTTGAGGGCCGGGCATGGTGGTTCACATCTACAATCCCAGCACTTTCAGAGGCCGAGGTGAGAGGATTGTCTTAGCCCACAGATTTGAGACCAGCCCAGGCAACTTGGTGAGACCCCATCCCTACAATAAATCAAAAAAATTAGCTGAACATAGTAGTATGTGCATGTTGTTCCAGCTACTTTGAAGGGTGAGGCAGAAGGATCATCTGAGTCCAGCAGGTCGATGCTGAGGTGGCCATAAGCATGCCACTGCACACCAGCCTGGGGGACAGAGTGAGACTCCAACTCAAAAAAAAAAAAAAATCGGAAAGCAACATAAGCCTCTAGGCTGCTTTAAGACGCAGGAATGTCTTTCTCAAGAACCTGGGAACAATCTCTTTGAAATGAAATCTTCAACTACAGCATCTCTACCTCCCAGTTTCTGTGAGAGAGTAGAAATCTAACATAAGTGACCATCATCCTCCAAATTGCAAGATGAATTCCTGTCATAACAATATAAGAAGTTTATTTTTCCTTTGAATAAGGACAATTAACTAATACAAATGGTCATCGCAAAAGCCAGGTGAGTTTAGCTAAGTGGTATGTGACAAATGGTACTGTTGAGTCCTCTTGCTTGAGGCCTAGTTTTCATATACCTTGAAAACAAGTATGTTATAGGTAGTATCTGCTTAATTCTAAAAGGGTGACATTTATTTCTGTGTTTGGAGTCTTCCTTTGTGAATTGCCTGTGATGTGCATTGCATTCTGGTCTAACATGTATTTAATAATAAAACTCTTTTCTTTCTCAAGTTCTTTGTGTAGAAGATTTTTTTTCTTGTTTTCTGGCATAACAGAGATTTTTGCTTTTAATTATGTTTTCCCAAGAACTCTCCAGAGCTATTTAATATACTAAAAATCACAATGCAAACGCAGTTTGAGAAAGAAGATTATGTATCCCTCTTTATCTAATTCATATATGTTATTAATGTAATATATAATATATTATACATTAATATATTTTAATATATTGATATTTAATATATATTAGAATACATTAATGATATTATATATGCATATATACTATGTATGCATATATAATGTATAGTATACATATCAACATATATTAGTAGATATTAATTATAAGTATATATAAAATATACATATATAATATATACATATATAGTATAGCCATACATATATAATATCAACATATATGTGTATACGTATATAATGCATATTACATATATATGTACAGGTGTAGCATATTTTATTGTTTTTTGTTGATATTGTGCTTTTTACAAATTAAAGGTTTATGGGCTCCCTTCATTCAGCAAGGTTTTCCCAAAAGCATGTGCTCACTGTGTGTCTCTGTGACATATTTTTTGCAGTATTCCAAACTTTGTCCTTATTATTATGCCTGTTATGGCAATCTGCAATCAGTGATCTTTAATAGTACTAGTGTAATAGCTTGGAGGTTTCACAAACCACACCCACAGAAGATGCTATTTTTAATCACTAAATATTGTGTGCATTCTGACTGCTTTACTGAGCAGCTGCTCACCCATCTCTCTCATTTTCCTTGGGTCTCTTTATCTCTAAGACATAAACTATGTTGAAATTAGGCCAATTATTGCCCTATTGGGAATATACCTGGAGGAACCCAAGTCATTCTACAAAAAAGATACCTGCACAAGCATGTTTGTTGCAGCTCTATTCACATTAGCAAAAACATGGAACCAACTGTGCTGCCCATCCAAACTGCACTGGATTTTAAAAATGTGGTACATATACACAGTGGAATATTATGCAGTCATAAAGAAAGACAAACATATGGACTTCACAGCAACTTGGATGGATTTGGAGTCTATCATACTCAGTGATCTATCACAGAAACAAAGAACAGAGTACCATATGTTCTCACTCATAAACGGACCTCGAACAATTATAATACTGTGGGAAAGGGAATGGCAGTGGTGGGAAACTGTCAGGGTAGGGGGATAGAATTGGCAGTTGAGGGAAACTGCTAGGGGAGGGTGGGCATACCTCATCAACAAGGGTACCTGCATAATCAACATTTGTATACCTAATCCTGAATTGTACCCCACATCTTATATATATATATAAATTAGGTCAATTAATAATCCTGCAGTGATATCTAAGAGGTCAAGTAAAGGGAAGGGTTGTATGTCTCTCATTCTACATCAAAAGCTAGAAATGATTAAGCTTATTGAGGAAGGCATGTTGAAAGTTGAGACTGGCCAAAGGCTAGTCCTCTTCTACTTAACAATTTGTCTAGTTGTGAAAAGTTCTTAAAGAAAATTAAAAGTGCTACTTCATTGGTGTTTACAACTAATTGATCACAACCAGTTACAGTTGTTTGATCTCCACTCATGAACGATAAGAAAATGGAAAAACCATATAGCTGGTGTGGAGAAAGTTTTAGTGATCTGGATAAAAGATTGAACCAGCAACATTCCCGTAAGCCAAAAACTTATGAAGAGCAAAGCCTTAATTCTCTTCAGTTCTATGAAGGCTGAGAAAGGTGAGGAAGCTGCAGAAGTTTGAAGCTAGTCGATTTTAGCTCATGACGTTTAAGGAAATAAGTTGTCTCCATAACATAAAAGTGTAAGGCCAAGCAGCAAGTGCTGATATAGAAGGTATAGAAAGATAATCAGAAATAGCTATTATCATTGATGAAGGTGACTGCACTAAACACACATTTTCAATGTAGATAAAACATCCTTCTATTGGAAGAAGATGCCGTCAAGGGCTTTCACAGCTACAAAGAAAAAGTCAATGCCTGACTTGAAAGCTTCACAACTTCAAAGTTCAGGCTCTTTTGTTAGGGGCTAATGTCACTGAACTTTAAGTTAAGCCAATGCTCATGAATGATTCTGAAACATTAGGACCCTTAAAAATTATGCTAAACTAAGCCTATCTGCTTGTGCTCTCTCAGTGACACAACAGAGACTGTATGGTAGCACGTCAATTTACGGCATGATTTAATGAATATTTTAACCCTACTGTTGAGATCTAGAACTCAGAAAAAGATTCCTTTTATATTTTATTGCTCATTGATAATTCACTTAGTCACCCATTTATCTCTGATAAAGATGTACAAAAGATTGATATTTTCGTGCATGCTAACAGCATTCAGTCTGTGGCTCATATATCAAAGAGTAATTTTGAACTTCATATCTTATTATTTTAAAAATACATTTTGCAAGGTTATAGCTGAAATAGACAACAATTTCTCTGACGGATCTTGTCAAAGTAAATTGAAACTTTCTGAAAACAATTCACCATTCTAGATGTCATTAGGAACATTTGTGATTCATGGGAGGAGGTCCAAATATTAACATTAATTGGAGTTTGGTTAAAGTTGATTCTGACCCTTATGGATGACTTTGAGGAGTTCAAGATGTCAGTGAAGGGAGTAACTATAGATTTGGTAGAAATAGCAAGAGAACTAATTAGAAGTGGGGACTGCCCATCAAAAGAGGACTGAATTTTAAAAATGCAGTACATATACACAATGGAATATTATGCAGCCATAAAGAAGAACAAAATCATGAACTTCTCAGCAACCTGGATGGAATTAGAGTCTATAATACTGAGTGATCTTTCACAGAAACAAAGAACTGAGTATCACATGTTCTCACTCATAAGTGGATCTTGAACAACTACTGCAATGCTATAAGAAAAGGATTGACCATAGTGTGAAACTGCGGAGGAGAGGGGGGCGGGGAGGTGGGACTGACAGTAGTGGAAATCTGCCTGGGGAAGGGGGAGACACACCTCATCAACAAGGGTACCTGCACAGTGAATATTTGTATACCTAACCCTGAAATGTACCCCATGATTTGGCGAGACCTCGTCTCTACAATAAATCAAAA
>CAUYQG010058275.1:0-10067 GCA_963574415.1 Tarsius wallacei
TACAGGCGTGTACCACCATGACCAGCTATTTTTTTATTTTTATTGTAGAGATGAGGTCTCACCAAGTTGCCCAGGCTGGTCTCGAACCCCTGGGTTCAGGCAATCCTCTCACCTCCACCTCCCAAAGTGCTGGGATTATAGGCATAAGACACCACGCCTAGCCTAGTGAATTTTTTTTGGAGATTCTTCCAACACATTTGTCCATTTCATGATAGGTGATTTATGAGCACCCCTGCCCATACCATGCTGAGAGTCCTGCAGGGGTTTTTTTTGTTGGGTTTTTGGTTTTGGTTTTTTGGTGTTTTTTCTGAGTTGGAGATTCACTTTGTCACCCGGTCTGGAGTGCAGTGGCATGCTCACAGCTACCACAACCTTGACCTGCTGGGCTCAGGTGATCCTTCTGCCTCAGCCTCCCAAGAAGCTGGAACTACAGGCGTGTACCACCATGACCAGCTATTTTTTTATTTTTATTGTAGAGATGAGGTCTCACCAAGTTGCCCAGGCTGGTCTCGAACCCCTGGGTTCAGGCAATCCTCTCACCTCCACCTCCCAAAGTGCTGGGATTATAAGCATGAGCCACCGCGCCCAGCTGGTTTGAGTCAGGGTCTCACTCTTTTGCCCAGGCTGGAGTGCAGTGGCACACTCACAGCCACTGCAGCCTTGACCTGCTGGGCTCAGGCAATCCTTCTGCCTCAGCCTCCCAAGTAGCCGGGACTATAGGCACATGCCACCACACCTGGCTAATTTTTTGATTTGTAGAGACAAGGTCTTGCCAAGTTGCCCAGGCTGTCCTTGAACTCCTGGACTCAGGCAATCCTCCCACTTCTGCCTCCACCTCCGCCTCCCAAAAGTGCTGGGCTCACAGGCATGAGCCACCGCGCTCAGCTGTATTCAGCAGTTTTTGACCAAAAACGGCACGATCCCCATGCCCCACCTTCCTATTCACCTGATCTCGCCCCAAGCAACCTTTTTTTGTTTCCTCAGATGAAAAATTTTTCAAAGGGAAATGTTTTGCTGATGTGGAAGAGGTGAAAGAAAAAATGGCAGAAACACTAAAAGGCATCAAAATTGACGAGTTCAAAACTGTTTTGAGCAGCAGAAAAAGCATCTCAGTAGGTGTACTGCATCAAATGAGAATACTTTGAAGGTGTCTGAAGTTTAAGCACGTAAGAATAAATACACAATTGTTTATAAATTCCAGGGTTTTTTGGGGTCCCCTCAAATGTCTCAACTCAGAAAACCAGGGGACACTAATTTCACTCAAAACAATGTATCAAAGGGGGAAAAAACTGAAGATAATTGATCATGTTTAGTGTTCACATTAATAACCTTTTTTTTTAAACAGATTACTATGTTTTCAAGATAGAAGAGATATAAAAATGTTCAGAAAAATATGCATCAAAGTATTAAGAATGGTTATTTCTGGGAAGCAGAATTCTAAGGGACTCAAGCTTTCCATAGTCCTATAGAAATCTTTTAAACTTTTAAAATTCAAATATATATGACTATGTAATCAAAAATGTTTTTTATACAGAAAAAAGAAATAGGCTGATACTTGCAATTACCTAAGAAGAAACAATACTTTATATTTCTATGAAACATCTTGGTTAAAGGTCCTCAAAAAGTACACCCAAGTCCAGCATCGACTGGCAGGAGCAAGCAGAACACTCTACAACTTGGATGAGAAATTCCATCTACCCACCCGAACCGCTAAAACTGTTCCCACCCCTGCAGGTGCCAGAAGGCCTCTTTTCCTGGGCCTGAACTGGCAGGGGTGAACAGAAACAAGTAGGACAGGCTCCGAACCAACTGTTAGACTCACAGTAACAAGAATGGACACCATGTACCAGGTGCTAATGAGTAACAGGCAATGTCCACCTGATGGTTGATCCAGGGTGTACAAGAAGAAAGCAGACAGAGCCCCAGCACACCTCATGACCAAATGTTTTCCAATAATCATGGAACCTTCTGAACAACCAGATTTTTTAAACTATCTTCTTGAATAAAGATCTTACTTTTTAAAAATTCTTATCAACTAGGATAAGTTGGAAAATCAATATCGTCCAATAAAGTTACCTGAAAAATAAACCAGATAGAAAAAAAAAATCAGCTAAACACAGTGGCTCATGCCTGTAATCCCAGCACTTTGGGAGGCTAAGGTAGGAGGATTGCTTGAACCCAGGAATTCAAGACCAGCCTGGGCAGCATAGCAAGATCTCGTCTCTACAAAAAATCAAAAAATTTGCCAAGCGTGGTGGCTCACCATTTTGTAGGCTGAAGTGGAAGGATCACCTGAGCCCAAGAGGTTGAGGCTGTGGTGAGCCGTGATCCCATGCCATGCACTTCAGCCTGGGTGACAGAATGAGGCCTGAGTCAAAAAAGGAAAAAAAAACTTGGCTCCATACCAATTAAGAATATAAAAGATTATATTGGTTAGTGTTGATTGCTAATTATCCTGGCTTAAGATTACAGACTTAAACAAAGGAGCTGCTTCTCTACAGACATTATCGTTTTCTCCTTTAGAACCCAAATCTGAAATACTGACATACCATGTACCACAGATGATGCTTCCACCAAGCCAGTATCTTGGGAGCTTTTGAAGTTGGCCTCCTCAGTGCCTGCCTGATCATCCTCACTGTCACCCTGCTCATCCTCAGAGGATGAGGACTTTTCATCTGAGGAGCTGGCAAAGATAGCCCTGAATAAGTCCATGGATGGACGGCTACTTTCTCCTTCCGTCTGTGAATCCGCATCTCTGTTCACCATCTGTATTAACAGTGA
Organism: Tarsius wallacei; assembly: GCA_963574415.1. Taxonomy (NCBI): domain Eukaryota; kingdom Metazoa; phylum Chordata; class Mammalia; order Primates; family Tarsiidae; genus Tarsius; species Tarsius wallacei. The sequence goes on from CAUYQG010058275.1 coordinate 2,782, forward strand.
ATAAAGAATTAACAGTGAATAAAGGGTAGGAGGGAGTCAAACACTCTAGAACATACTCACAGACACACACACACACACATGTATGTTGATTCTCAGGTTCACGGGCATCCACCGCCACACACCACCTTACTACACAGTGATCACTCACACAGCATATATTTTTGTGCTGTTTCTGAGTCAAGAACTATAGAATGTGACATTATGTAGAAGCAGCTGAAGCCTCTTTGGAGACTGGTCATTAATGAGACTTGCAAAGGATCCAATAAAATGTAACAAAGCACAGTGACTGTCTTAGCTTCAAACTCAGAGATTCAAGCAATTTGGCAAATTCCAAACAAAATAAACTAAAAAAAATTCATACCCAGACACATCATAATCAAATAGGTAAAAAACAAAGACAAAGTAAAAGTTTTTAAAGCAGCCAGAGGAAAAAAAATCACTTCATTAAAAACAAAGGAACAATAATTTGAATTATTGTAGAGTTCTTCTTAAAAACATGGAGACCAGGCTGGGCACAGTGGTTTAGCCTATAATCCCAGCCCTTTGGGAAGCTGAGGCGAGAGAACTGCCTGAGCCTGGGGGTTTGAGATCAGCCTGGGCAATTTGGTGAGACCTCATCTCTATACTAAAGAACGAAAAATAGCCAGGTGAGGTGGTGTGGGTCTGCAGGTCCATCTACTTGGAAGGCTGAGGTGGAAGGATCACCTGAGCCTAGCAGGTCAAGACTGCAGTGGCCACGAGCGTGCCCCTGCACTCCAGCCTGAGCAACAAAGAGTGAGACTCCAACTCAAAAAAAAAAAAAAAAAAATAGAGACCTGAAGAAGTGGCACAAAATTTGTAAAGGTCTAAAAGAAAATAATTGTCAACCCAGAAGTCTATGTCCAACAAAAACACTCTTCAGAAATGAAATCAGTCTGGGTGTGATGGTTCAAGCCTGTAATCACAGTACGTTGGGAGGCTGAGGTGAGAAGATTACCTGAGCCCAGGGGTTTGAGATCAGCCTGGACAACTTGGTGAGAACTGGTCTCTACAATAAATCAAAAAATTAGCTGGGTATGGTGGTGCATGCCTGTAGTTCCAGCTACTTGGAAGGCTGAAGTGGAAGGATCGCCTGAGCCCGCAGGTCGAGGCTGCAGTGGCCGTGAGCATGCCACTGCACTCAAAAAAAAAAAAAATGAAATCGAGGCTGGGCGCAGTGGCCTGTAATCGCAGCACTTTGGGAGGCTGAGGCAGGTGGATTGCTTGAGCCCAGGAGTTTGAGACAAACCTAGGGAGCACAGCAAAACCTCATCTCTACAAAAAATTTTAAGAATTAGCCTGGCATGGTGGCAAATGCCTGTGGTCCCAGCTACTCAGGAAGTTGAGATGGAAGGACGACCTGAGCCCAGGTGGTCAAGGCTCTGGTGAGCCACGAGCATGCCATTGCACTCCAGCCTGGGTGACAGAGGGAGACTCCAACTCAAAGAAAAAAAAAGAAAGAAAAAAGAAGAAATGAAATAGAAATACAAGACATTCTCAGACAGAGGAAATTTAAGAAATCAGTAGTTGGAATTGCTCTAAAAGAAACGCTAAAGGAAGTTCCTCAGACAGAAGGAAATGATAAGAGAAGGGAACACAGAACTCCAGGAAGGAAGAGAGCAACAGAAATGGAAAATATCTGAGTAAGTAAAATAAAGTATTATCTCCGCATCAGTTATTTTACAATATGTATAGTAAGCCAGGTCGTACATGTCTGTAGTCCTAGCTACTTGGGAGGCTGCAAAAAAAAGATCAGGTGAGCCTAGGGTTTGTGGTTACAGAGAGTTATGACAGCACCAGCACCACTGCACTCCAGCCTGGGTGACAAAGCAAGACCCTGTCTCTATGAAAATAAAATAAGCCGGGCTCGGTGGCTCAGCCTGTCATCCCAGCGCTTTGGGAGGCTGAGGTAAGTGGATTGCCTGAGCCCGTGGGTTCAAGACCCACCTGGGCAACTTGGCAAGACCTCATCTCTACAATAAATCAAAAATTAGCCAGGCGTGGTAGCGCGCGCCTGTAGTTCCAGCAACTTGGAAGGATCGCCGGAAGGATCGCCGGAGCCCAGCGGGTCGAGGCTGCGGTGGCCGGGAGCGGCCGCTGCACTCCAGTCTGGGTGACAGAGTGAGATTCCAACTCAAAAAAATAAAATAAAATAAAATATGTATAATGGTTGAAAGCAAACATCAAAATTGTTTGTTGCTGCTTTCAGGGTACATATGTGTAATATATAAGAAAACATAAAGTGGGGAGAGTAAAGGCACCTAAACAGTGGTAAGATTTCTACATTCTACTTGAAGTGGTAAAACATTAATTCTCAGTAGACTATAAAAAGAGAAATTCAGGCCGGGCTCGGTGGCTCAGCCTGTAATCCCGCGCCTTTGGGAGGCTGAGGTGAGTGGATTGCCTGACCCCGCGGGTTCGAGACCCGCCTGGGCAACTTGGCGAGACCTCATCTCTACAATAAATCAAAAAAATTAGCCAGGCGTGGTGGCTCACGCCTGTAGTTCCAGCTACTTGGAAGGCTGAGGCGGAAGGATCGCCGGACCCCAGCAGGTCGAGGCTGCGGTGGCCGGGAGCGGCCACTGCACTCCAGTCTGGGCGACAGAGTGAGACTCCAACTCAAAAAAAAAAAAAAAAGAGAAATTCAGGCTGGGTGCAGTGGCTTACATTTGTAATCCCAGCACTTTAAGAGGCCGAAGCAGGAGGGTTGCTTGAGCCTAGGAGTTCAAGATCAGCCTAAGCAACACAGCAAGAACATGTCTCTACAAAAAAAAGAAACTTTTTTTAATTAGCCAGGCATGGGGGTGCACACCTGTAGACCCAGCTACTCAGGAGGCTGAGGGAAGGAGGGTCTGAGTCCAGGAGTTTGAGGCTGCGGTGAGCCGTGATTGTGCCACTATACTCCAGCCTGGGTGACAGAGTAAGATTTTGACTCAAAAAAAAAAATAAATTGGATAAAAGATAACTTCATACATGATAATTTCCAGAGCAATCACTAAAAAAAAAGACAAGGAGATAGAGCAAAAATAAAGAAATAAAAAAATTCACATGGAATACTAAAAATTATCCAAGTAATCCAAAAGTGGGCAGGAAAAGAGAAGGAATGCAACAAAAATGAAAGGAAACAAACAGAAAACATAATGAAATTGTATACCTTTATCCAAAAATATCAGCAGTTACATTAAATGCAAACATTCAAAACATGGATTATCGGACTGTATTTTAAAAAGACCCAATGGGCCAGGCACAGTGGTTCATGCCTGTAATCCCAGCACTTTGGGAGGTCAAGATAGAAGGACTGCTTGAGCCCAGGAGTTTGTGACCAACCTGGGCAACACCGTGAGACCTCATCTCTACAAAACAATCAAAAAATCAGCCGGGTGTGGCCACCCAGCTACTCAGGAGGCTGAGGTAGGAGGATTGCTTGAGCCCAGGAGTTTGAGGCTACGGTAAGCCATGATTGTGCCATTGCATTCAGTCTGGGTGACAGAGGGAGACTGACTCAAAAAAAAAGAAGCTGCATGGCTCACAAACCTAGCATATTTGCTCTCTGGCCCTATACAGTCTAGCCCCTGCTATTGAGTAAAGAGGAGCAAGCATCACCACAGAGAAAGGCACAGGCCGCAGTCAGCCTGGCAAAGAGAACTTGGAAGCCCCAATACCTTATCTGAGAGTGATTCTGGTGCATGCTCTTCCTCTCTGCTTACTAAGGGACTGGACTCTTGTTTAGGCGAACCAACTTTTGACCTAGCCAGACTTAAAAATTCACTAATGGAATCTTCTTTCTTTTCTTGTTTCGCTGTATCCCATCTGGATGGTTTTCTTGATTCTGAAAGGTAGGACACAGACATAACTCAGAATTAGCAAGCCAAAAGCAAGTTCTTCACTACTGCTCTACCATTCACTCAGAACGCCTGCACACCTACTACAGGGGCACCGTGTGAGGTGTTGGGGAGGTGTCAAAGGCAGACACAGAGCCCCACCCCCAGAAAGTAAATGTTCAGACTATTACGACATGAGCTAAATTATTAATATAAGCAATGCTCTTGATGGAGGGAGAGTTTGCACCAGGCAGATCTTTAGGACTAAACACTCCTTACTTCTGTCTTTCCAACGGGCTCAGGGTTGAGGCCCCGGCCAGTCAGATACCCAAGAAGTCCTACTCACTCTCAGGATCTCGGGGCTGCAATGCTTTTTCACTTGATGCTTGAGTTGTGGGCAAAGAAACTGTCTCTGGGAGTGTCAGAAAGTTGAAGACTGAGTATTTGTCGCGCTTCACTCTTGGTAAGCCAACTAAAGTTGAACTGGGAGTTAAAAAAGAAAGACATCATTTTAATAACAACTGCTAGGATAAAATCTACATCCAATAAATTTTTCATCTCACATTTTCTACCAGCTCTTCTACATGGCCCAAAGATCCTCTAAGATGTTTTTGCTTCTCAAAGCAATTCAAGAACTTAGTTACAAAAATAAGCCAGGTATAGTGGCACGAGCCTGTAGTTCCAGTTATTTGGGAAGCTGAGGCAGAAAGATAACTTGAGCCCAGGAGGTCAAGACCGTGATCTTGTCACTGCACTCCAGCCTAGGCAACAGAGTGAGACTCTGTCTCAAAAAAAAAAAAAGAACTTAGAATAGATGACTTTAGATCCCATGAGTATTTCCTTATGATGGTAAGGGGATAAAAGTAACTTTCAAAACAGATTTCTATTGAAAAAAAGTTCTACTGATAAAAATATACCTAAATTGCTGGGCACATGGCTCACACCTATAATTCCAGCACTTTGGGAGACAGAGGCGAGAGGATTACCTGAACCCAGGGGTTCGAGACCAGCCTGGGCAACACGACGAGACCTCATCTCTACAATAAATTTTTTTTTTTAATTAGCTGGGTGTGGTGGTACACACCTGTGGTTCCAACTACTTGGAAGGCTGAGACAGAAGGATCGCCTGAGCCCAGCAGTGGCCATGAGCATGTCACTGCACTCCAGCCTGGGTAACAGTGAGACTCCAACTCAAAAAAATTTTTAAATTGTAGACAGAGCTGGGCTCGGTGGCTCAGCTTGTAATCCTGCGCTTTGGGAGGCCAGGTGAGTGGATTGCCTGAGCCCATGGGCTCGAGACCCGCCTGGGCAGCTTGGCAAGACCTCATCTCTACAATAAATCAAAAAATTAGCCGGGCATGGTAGCGTGCGCCTGTAGTTCCAGCTACTTGGAAGGCTGAGGCGGAAGGATCGCCGGAGCCCAGCAGGTCGAGGCTGTGGTGGCTGGGAGCAGCCACTGCACTCCAGTCTGGGTGACAGAGTGAGACTCCAACTCAAAATAAATAAATAAATAAAAATAAAATAAAATAAAATTGTAGATAGATAGATAGATAGATAGAGATAGATAGATGACAGATAGATACATAAATTTTCTGACCAAGTTTCTGGTTAAACTGGGCATGCTTTCTTGAACTGTTTTGTTTGTTTGCTTGTTTGTTTTAGAGACGGAGCCTCACCTATATTGTCTAGGCTGGTCTCAAGCAATCCTCCTGCCTTGGCCTCTCAAGTAGCTAGGACCATAGAGGTTCACCATCATGCCCTACCTCTTGATGTTTTTGTTGTTGCTGTTGTTGTTTTGTTTTTGAGTTGGAGTCTCACTCTTGTTGCCCAGGCTGGAGTGCAGAGGCATGCTCACGACCACCGCAGCCTCGACCTGCTGGGCTTAGGCAATCCTTCTGCCTCAGCCCTCCAAGTAGCTGGAACTACAGACGCACACCATCATACCCAGTTAGTTTTTGTGATTTATTGTAGAGAAGAGGTCTCACCAAGTTGCCCAGGCTGGTATCGAACCCCAAGGCTCAGGCAATCCTCTTACCTCGGCCTCCCAAAGTGCTGGGATTACAGGCTGAGTCACCGCGCCCAGCTTTGATATGTTTTTAATCAAATAAAAAGATGTTTAATATATAAAGATAATTAGAAAACATAAGTAACATTTTAAATGTAAATTATATGAGCAGCATAAAAAGGCAGCAAATGAGAGAGGCATGTCTCTGTAAGTTGATACATCAGAGTTTCATAGTTTCAATATGGAATATAGTTTGCTATCTGGATTTTCTAAAATAACAAATTACAGAAGTCATTTATTAAAGCAAATCTGCAAAATTTGCACCTCTAAGATATACATTTAAGTTCATCTAGAAAAAGGGAATTTATATGAGTTTGTAAGGGGAAAGTTCGCTTTAATATGGGGAACACGTCTTTCACTGACATAAAGGCAAATTTATTCGACTTACTCTGGATAAGGGTCAGGGACATTAAACCTCTTGCACAGAAGCTTGTCCGGGTGCCACTCGAACGTGTCTCGGGTGAGTTTCCCAAACATCTTCATCTTCACAGCTGACTGCTTGTCACCAACATCATTCTGAGAAAAGACATGCATTCTGTTTCATCAAGTGGTCACACAATCGCCTGACTACCCTTCCGGTTTAACGTTTTCAATCAGTCTTCTAGAATTGCAAAACAGCTTGTTTGGTAACATTTTTGCTCAAGTATACTGGAAACTAGGGCACAAAAGTTTCTTATTCTACTATGCCATATATATTTCAATATTTTCACTGAAGTATTAAAAATTTTTGGCCATAGTGTTTGTTCTGTTATCAAAGTTCATCGGGCAGGGACAGGATGACAACGGACCTCTTGGTCTCGAGGGACTTCAACCTGATCTGAGTCGTCTTCCTGCTTGGCATGAGTGAATCTGGAGGACAAGGTCGAATGGGAAGACACGTACAGCTGGGCCGCCCGGGCAAACTCATCCCGCTCGCGGCTTCGCTCCCACTCTGTCATACTGGGATCCAGACAGTGTTCCAGGGCCTCTACGGTACAGAGAGCAAGAAATCGTTTCACTTCTAGAAAAAACGTGGGGCTCAGAGGAGAACACAGGGTAGGTACCGCTGCACCCTGTGTATTTCATCACAGGGAACACAAATCCTGGCTCTCAGCTTTATGATGACGGGGCTGGGCAGGGAAGGTACTTGGTCGGTAATAGCATTCTGTCCTTCAAAATGGTGCTTGTATTGAATTTTGTCTACCAAACGTAATAGAGAAAAACATTTGGGAGGCTAGCGCTCGGCTAAATCTTCAGAAGCAAGGAACTCATCACCACTCCCAGACAATGGTTAGTTCATCCCAACTATATCTAACATCTGGGCAGAAAAACACTATTTCCCTAAACTTTTTTTTTTTTTTTTTTTTTTTTTGAGTTGGAGTCTCACTCTGTCGCCCAGACTG
>CAUYQG010058284.1:0-12900 GCA_963574415.1 Tarsius wallacei
GGGATGGGATTAATGGTGGTGGGTATCTATCTGAGGATGGGGAGACACCTCTTATCAACAAGGGTACCTGAACGAAATATTTTTGTATGCCTAACCCCTAACTGTACCCCACAATAACATAATAAAATAAAATAAATAAAATAAATAAAAAGTCATGTGCTGTGATGGGTGACCTCCTAAGTGGTACTCCTCTGTGATGTTTTCCTCAGTGAATTTTCCTCCTATGTAATTGGTGCTCCAGTTCCTGGACCTCCTCCATAATGAGTGCACTAGTGAATTTTCCTTTTCTGTGATGGGTGTTTCTGAAACTGGGCCTCTTTTATAATGAGTTCCCCAATGAGGTTCCCCCCTCTGTGATGGGTGTTTCTGTGACTGGACCTCCTTCATAATATGTGCTCCATTTACAGGGCCTCTACTCTGATTCTTGTCCCAGTGACTTGCTTTCTTCCAAACTGGATACCCCAGTCACTAACCCTCCTTTGTGGGGACAGGAAGATTAAACTACATTTTAAATTGCTTGTTGTTAAAACTGTTTCCTTTTGTGAATTCCATAAAATAATCATAATACTCCAGCCTCTTGTATACAAAGAATGTTTCCCTGAGAAACAGCGTTCTCTCCTCATACCTTCCATAAGGAGGTTTGTACTTCGCAAATTTGACTAGCAACACTCTTTGGGGTTTTACATGTTGCATTCCCTGAAAAAATGCAAGGTGTAAACTTTAATGTTATAGTCTTGCCTAAATTGATTCCAGAAATGAAATAATCTAGATCTCCAAGCTGCAGGTAGAGTAAAGGGCATAGATTCTAATTCTTCATGGAGTTTTTAACATATTATCATTCCTGATGACTTTTTTACCTGTGTCCTACATTCAGCCTCCTGAGGCAATGAGGAAACAGCCTCCAATTAAGTCCAGAATTAGGCAGCATGCAGAGGTTTCTCCTTAAGCTTAATGGTTTCTATTGTACAAGTAAGCACTTTTCTGGCAAGGGAAATTCAGAGCAGGTTTTTAACTTTTCTAGAGTTCTACCACTCTTTCTTCCCTGAACTGACATAAATTAACACACCACATTATATTATGTATACTGGCATAAATGTTCACACCACATTGTATTATGTATTTCACCAGGAGACTTTCAATGGACAGGTTTGCATTTTTTCTTAACATCACTGAGAAATCTTAGGTTTTCTTTTATCTAATTTCAAAGGCAATTTGGCAATCTCCACTCTTTGTGAATCTGTTTGCTCCTTAATAAATTAATAGATAAATCAATCAATCAAAAAACTGTGGGGTAGATTCAGTTGGTTATACCACAGACTATATGAATGAATGGATCCATCTGCCAGCAGTCCACAGCAAAAAGGAAAAAATAAGGCATTTTATTTTATTTTTTCTGTCTATTCCTTAAGAAAATTGCTATAGCTGATTTACCAAGCTATGATCTATGGTTAAGCTATACATAATATCGAAAGCTTTACCAGTTTAGTATTAACATAAGTTTTTAGGTGATTTTGCCACTCTCTGACAAATTCATTGCTTACCATTTGGCTACACGTCTCTGGGGCAGAGAGATATTACATTTTAACTTGTTGCTGCTAAAAGTGTTTCCTTTTGTGAACTCCATGAAATAATCATAATACTCTACCCTGTATTATATAAACCGTTTTTTCATAAGAGACTTCCATAGGGAGACTGATGTTTTCTTTGTACTTTTACAAAGTTGACCTAGCAACTTTTGGGGGGGTTACATATTGCACTCCCTGAAAAAATGCAATGTGTAGTCTTAAATACCATAGGCTTTCCTATGTTAATTCCAGAAATAATAATCTAGAGCCTTAAACTGCAGTTATAGTAACAGACCTGATTTAATTCTTCAAAGAGACTTTAACCCTATTTCATTCCTGCTGACTTTTTCACCTGTGTCCTAGATATAGCCTCCTGAGGCTATAAGGAAACAATCTCCAATTAAACCCAGCAGTTGGCAGCATGAAGGTGTTTCCCCTTAAGTGTATTGATCACTATTGCCCAGTGAAGCACTTTTCTGACAAGAAAACTTCAGAACAGGTTTTTAAATTCACTGGAGTACCACTAATTTTTGTTCCCTGAACTGACACACAAATGAACACACCAAGTTCTGTTATATATTTTGCCAGGCAACTTTCAACACACAAGGTTGTGTATTCTCTTTCACATCACTGGGAACATAATAGATTTTCTTTTTATCTTCCATCAAAGGCAACTTGGCACTTCCTTTCATTGGGAACGTGTTGTACTTACTTCCAAATACATTAATAGATAAATACATAAATGAATTTTTAAAGTGTGCTGTTAGACTCAGTCAGTTATACTGAAAATTCTAAATGAGTGGTTCCATCTGGCACCTGTCAGCCACAAATGAAGAATACACTTACTCAGTGACTTGTCCTCCTCCAAATGGTTGCTCTAGCCACAGGCCCTCTTCTGATATGGGTTCCACAGTGATTGGTTCATCTCCATAGTGGATGCCCAACTAACTGGCTCACCTCTGTGATGGCTGACTCGGCCTAGTCTCCTTTGTTATGGGTGCCCTCTGTGATGGATGCCTCAGTGACTATCAGGCCTCTTTAGTGGTTCCCCAGTGACTGAGATTCCTATGTGATGGGTGACCCAAAGATTAGCCCTCCTCTGTGATGCTTCCCCCAGTTACCACTTCTCCTCTGTGTAGGGTGACTCTGTGAATGGTCTTCTTTGGGATCAGTGCTCAGTAATTAGTCCTGTTTCAAATCGGTGTCCCAGTGACTGAACTCCCCTGGAATAGATCCCTCAATTACTTACCCTTATCTTTGATGGGTGCCTCAGTGACTGACTATCCTCTGTGGTGGGTGCCCAAGTGACTAGCCCTTCTCTGTGGAGAGTGTGCCAGGGAATGGATCTCCTCCACTTGGGTGCCCCTGTCAATGATTCTCCTTTGTGCTTGGTGTCTCAGTGATGAGTGATGATTGACCCAATGACTGACTCTCTTTTCTGATGAATGCCCTAGTGAGTATCCTTCTTCTGTGATGGGTGATCCTGTGTCTGACCCCAATCAATAATATGCAACGCAGTGACTGAAACTCTTATGTGATGGGTGTTCAATGACTGAATTGGATGAGTTCTGCTGTACTGACCCTTCACTGGGAAAACTGGCCTGCCCATAATGGGTAGTCCAATCACTGGCCTCATCTGATATAGGTACCCCAGTGATTTGTCCTCTTCTAGGATTAGTGTCTCAGTGACTGGATTTTTCTGTGATTGATTCCCGTGATTGGACCTCTGCTGTAATGGGTGCCCCAGTGATTGCACCTTCTCTGTGATTGCTTTTCCAGTGAATGGTTCTTTTCTGTAAGGGGTTCCTCTGTGACTAATTTTCCACTATGATAGATGACTCAGTGACTGGCCCACAATTGTGATGGATGGCCCAGTGACTGGCCCTCCTCCATAATTAGTGTACCAGTGCCAGACCCAATTCTGTATTTGGTGTCCCAGTGACTACTATCCTCTGTGATAAGAACCACAGTGACTAGTTCACCTCTGTGATGGTTATTCCAGTGACTGAGACTCCTCTATGATGTCTACCTCAGTTACTGGTTCTCCTCAGTAATGTGTGCCTATGTCAAAGTCTCTTTTCTGTGTAGATTTCCCAGTGACTTGCCCTGCCTTGTTATGTTTGCCCCCAGAATTTTGGCTACCCATGTGATGGGTGACCCAGTGATTGTCCCTCATCTATTTGGGTGCCCCAATGACTGACCCTCAACTGTGATATGTGCCCCAGTGACCAGGCCTTCTCTGTGATGGGTACACAGGGTCTGGACCTCATTTATGCTGGGTTTTCCTGTGACAACCCCTCTACTGTGATGGGTGCCCCAGTGACTAACTTTCTTCTTAGTAGGTTCCCCGGGGAGGGGTTCTACTTTGGTATTGGTGCTTCAGGGACTGGTCCTCCTCCTAATGGTTGTCCCAAGATCTTCCCCTCCTTTGGGATGGGCGCCTTAGTGACTGGTTCACATCTATGTTGGTGTCTTAGTGACTGGCCCTTCTCTGGGATGGGTGCCTCAGAGACTGACTCTTCTATCTGATGAGTATCTCACTGACTGACTCTCCTCTGTGATGATGCCTCAGTGACTAATTCTACTTTTTAATGGGTACCCCAGTGACTAGTACTCCTCTGTGATGGGTGTTCCATGAATAGCCTTCTTTATGATGGGGTCCCCAGTAATTTGTTCTCCTCTATAATAACTGACTCATGTCAAGCATCCATATAGATTGGGTAACCCAGTGACTGGCCCTTTTCTGTGATTGGTGCCCCTGTGACTGGCCCTTCTTTATGATCGGTGTCCCAGTGAATGACTTTTCTTCATAATGGCTGAGATAATGACTAACCCTCTTCTATCATGGGAGTTCCAATGGCTGACTCTCTTCTGTGATGCATGTCACATTTAATGACACTTCTCTGTGATTGGTGCACCAATGGCTGACCCTCGTGTGTGATGTGTACCTCAGGACAGGGCCTCCTCTGTGATCAGTGCCACAATGAATTGTCTCTCTCCTAATGGGTGCCCCAATGAATGGCCTTCCACATGGATGGGTGCCTCAGAGACTTATCTTCCTCTTGGGTGGGTGCCTTAGGTACTGGGCCTCTTCTGTGATCAGTGCCTAAGTAACTGTTCCTCTGACTAATGGAGTCTCCAGTGCTGGGTCTTCCTATTAGATGGGTGCTGAGTGACTTTCCCTCCTCTGTTATGGTGACCAGCAATTGGTCCTTCTCTGGGATGGGTGCCCCTGTGAGTAGCCTCTTCTGTGATAGGTTCCCCACTGACTGGGCCTCCACTGTTATGCCTGACCCAGTGACAGGTCCTCCTCAATGATTGGTACCTAGGTGACTGGCTTCTCTCTATGTGGGGAGCAACAGAGGATAGCCCTCCCATGTAAGTGCCCTAGTGTATAAACTTCTGCTGTGATGGATGACCCAGTGTCTTATCCTCCTCTGTGATTAGTGCCCCAAGGACTGGTCCTCCTGTTATTGGATGCCTCTGTGACTGGCTTTCAACAGTGATGGGTACCATGGTGACTGGAACTTCACTCTAATGGGTGCCCAGGGACTGAACTTCATCTGGGATAGGTGTCCCGTGACTTATGCCCTAATGACTCTCTCTCTTCATAATTGGTAGCCCAATTTCTGGTCTTTCTTTCAGATGGGTGACTCAAAGACCCTGCTAAATAATAGGTGCCTCCGTGACTGGCTCTTCTCTGGCCTGGGTGCCTCAGTGACTTACCCACCTTCTAATGGGTGCTTAAGTGACTGGATCTCTTCTGAGAATGTTGCCACATTCACTGACTTGCCTTTAATGAATACCTCAGCAACTGGCTCTCCTTTGTGATGGTGTTTCAGTGACTAGGACTCCTGTGGGATGGTGGCCCCAGTGACCAGCTTTCTTCTGTGATGTGTGCCTCAGTAATTGGACCTTCACTGTGGTTCTTGCCCCAGTGTCTGACCCTTATTAGTGACACATGCTCCATTACTAGCCCTAATCAGTGATATGTGCCCTAGTAACTGTTCTTACTCTGTGATGTGTACCCCAGTCACTGGCATTCAAACTAGAGTGTCTGAGTAACTAGTCCCCCACTATGATGGATTCCTCACTTATCTTACTTTGTGTGTCAGACTCTAGCCCTTCTTTGTTCTGGGTGCTTCCGTGAATGGCCCTCCTCTCTGATTGTTGCCCCAGTGATTCGCCTTCTTGTTTTTGGATGCCCCAGTAACTGGTCCTTCACTGGAATGTGTGCCTCTGCCTGGCTCTCCCTCTGTGTTGGGTACCTCACTGACTGGACCTTCTATGGAATTTGTGACTCACTGGACCTCTTCTGTGATGAGTGCCTCAATGACTGACTCCCCTTTGTGATGGCACCTTAATAACTGGTCATCCTTTATGTTGGGTGCCTCAGTGGCTAGCAATTCTCTGTGATGGATGCCCCTGTGACTAGCCTTCTGTGATGTTGCCCGAGTGACTGGCCCTGTTTTCTAATGGATACCCCATGACAGGCACTCCTATGTGATGGGTACCTTAGTTATTTGTCCTCCTCTCTCTTCAGAGCCCAAGTGTGATCATTGTCTCATTCACTGACCCTCCACTGGGATAGCTGCCTCTGTGATTGGCTTTCTTTAGTGATGGTGCCCCAGTCACTGGTCCTCTTTCTTGTTTTGTGTCTCAGTGATAGGAAGTCCTCTGTGTTGGTGGCCCTAGTGACTAGGCTTCTTCTATGATGGGTGCCCCAGTGACTCGAATTTTACTGTGATACCTGCCTCAGTGACTGAATCCCTTACTGATAGATGTCTCGGTGAATAACCCTACTCTGTGCTGTGTTCCAGTGACTGAGCTTCCTCTGTGATGGATAACCCAGTTACAGGTCCTCACAGTATTGGGTGTCTGAGTGACTAGCCTACCACTGTTATGGGTTCCTCAAAGAATGGCCCCCTCTCTGTAGGGTGTCTCAATTTTCTGATGGATGCTTTAGTGACTGGTCCTTCTCTGTGATTGGTGCTCCAGTTACTGGCCTTCCTTTAAATGTTGGCCCAATGACTGGCCCTCCTCTGGGATTTGTGCTTTTTTGAGTGGTCCTCCTCTGGGATGGATGCCTCAGGATCTTACACTTCTGTGGCATGAGTGCCTCTGTGACTTAATCTTTTCTGTGATTGGTGTTCTAGTTACTAACCATCCTCCTAAGTACTGCCCCAGTGACTGACCTGCCTCTGGGATGGGTTTCACAATGACTGACCTTTTTCTAGGATTGGTGCCTCAATGACTGTCTCGCCTCTCAGATTGGTGCCTCAGAGACTGGATCCCCCTCTGGGATGGTATGCCAGTGACAGTTTCCTCACTGTAATGGGTGTCCCCATGACTAGCCCACCTCTATGATGTGTACCTCAGTGCTGAGTCTTCTGTTATGGGTGCTCCTGTAACTGGTACTCCTTTATAATGGGTTCTCAAGGTAGGCACTCCTCTGTGATTGTTTCCCCAGTGACTGGCCCTCCTCTGGAATGGGTGCCTCTGTTACAGGTCCTTTCCTGTGGTGTGTTCCCCAGTGAATGGCCTTCCATCGTGATTGGTATCCTACTGACTGGCTCTCATCCATAATGGTTTCCCTAGTGACTAGTCCTCTTCTATCGTGGGTGCTCCAGTGATTGTTTCTCATCTGTGATGTATGTCCCAGTGACTGGCCCTTATGTGTGTTTTGAGCCCTGGTGACTGGCTCTCTTCTGTGTTGGATGCCCTAGTAAGAGAACATCCTCTGTGATTGGGGCCCCAGTTATTGGGTCTCCTCCATAATCGGTACCCCAGTTACAGGCCCTCTTATGTTATGATTGCTCCAGTGACAGGGCCTCCTCTTTGATTGGTGCCTCAGTGAGTGGCCCTCCTTCAAAAGGAATGCCCCAGTAACAGGACCTCCTCTGTGATTGGTATCCAATTGAATAACACTCTTCTGTGATGGGTGTCCTAGTAACTGGTCCTCCTCAATAATAGGTGATGCAGTGACTACCTTTTTCTGTGATGGCTGCCCCAGTTACTGGTCTTCCTCTGTAACGTGTACCACCATGACTGGTCCTTCTGTGTGATATATGCACCAGTGACCAGGCTTCTTCTATTATATGTGCCCAGCCCTCCTCTGCAATGATTTCCCCCAATGACTAGTACTTTTCTCTGGAGGGTGCCCCAGTGATTGTCTTCTGTGATGTTGCTCTAGTGACATCCTCTGCTCTTTAATGGATGTCCCGGTGACTTTTCTCTGTGATGGGTGCCACAGTGAGTAATCTTCTTCTGCAACAGTTGCAAGAGTGAGTGGACTCCCTCTATACTATGTGTCAGAGTGACTGTTACTCCTCTGTTTTTTGTGCCACTAGTGATTGGCCCTTCTCCGTGATGGATGCACCAGTAACTGGCCTTATTCTATGAAGGTTTTGAGTGTAGCTGGCACAGTTTTTTAATAATAAGTGTCCTCTACGACTCCCATTCCTCTGTGATGGGTACCCCAATGACTGGACCTTCTCTGTGAGTGGTGGCCCAGTGACTGCCAACCTTTTTGATTGGTGCCCCAGTAACTGGCCCTCCTTAATAATGGTTGTGCTGGTGATTAATCATCTTCCATCATGGGTGCTTCAGTGACTGGCTCTCCTCTGTGATGCATTTCTCAGTGACAGAAACTACTCTTTAATTGGTGTCCCAATGACTGTCCCTCCACTGTGAAGGGTGCTTCAGTGACTAGACTCTCCTGCAATTAGTGTCTCAGTGCCTGGCCCTCTTTCTATTGGGTGGCACAGTGACTGCCCCTCCAATGTGATGGGGTCTTCAGTGACTGGCCCTCCACTGTGATAGATACTGCAGAGACTGGCCTTCCTTTTTATGGGTGCCTTAGTGGCTGGAACTTTTCTGGGATAGGTGTATAAATGACAAGCCCTCCTCTGTGGTGGATGCTCCAGTGAGTATCCATCATCTAGGATGAGTGCCACATTGACAAGTCCTCTTCTGCTTAGGAGTCACAGTGTGACTAGCACTGCTCTTTTATATGTGCCCTTTGATTAGGCCTTCTCTTTGAGTGATGCCCCAGTGACTGCCACTCTTCTGTGATGAGAGCCCTAGTGACTGACTTCCTGTGTGATGAGTAACCCAGTGATTTCCCCTCCTCTAGATGAGTGCCCTATTAATTAGCCCTCCTGGGTAAAGGGAGCCCAGAGACTGAACCTTGTCTGTGATGCTTTAGCAGAGACTAGTTCTCTTCTGTTATTAATGTTCCCACTGACTAGCTCACTTCTATGATGTGTGGCCAGTGACTGACCAACCTCTAAAATAGTTGCCCTGTAACTCACCACCTGTGATGAGTGCCTCAGTGGATGTACTTCCTCTATAATCAGTGCCCACTTGAAAAACCCTATTCTGTGATGGCTGGCCCAGTGACTGTCCAACTCTTTTACCAGTGCCACAGTGACTGGTCATTTTTCTAATGGATGTTACAGTGATTAAGTCCCTTCTGTGATTGGTGTTTCAGAAACTGTGCCTCCTTAGTGAACGCTGTCCCAATAACTCTGTATCATACATAATGGGTGCCCAATGGCTAGTCCTGCTCCATTATGAGTGCCCCAGTAACTGGGTCTTCTCAGTGACTGATAAACTTCCAAAATGGTCACCTCCATGACTGGCCCAACTCTGTGATTGATGTCCCAGTAACTGGCTTACTCTGATATTCGCACCCTAGTAATGACTTCTTCTGTGATGGATGCCTCTGTGACAGCCCCTTCTCTGTTATGGGTGGCTCAGTGGATATCCTTCTGTGTTTGGTGACAATGACTGGCCCTCTTCTGTAATCAGTGTTTCAGTGATTGGCTCTCCTAATTTCTTGGTGCCCCAGTGACTGGCCCTCATCTGTGATGAACACTCTAGGGACTGACTTCTTCTATGATGTGTTTCCAGAAATTATCCTCCAATGGGATGGGTTACACAGTGACTGGGTTTCCTCTGTGATAAGTGCCGCAGTGACTAGTCCTCTGTGTTAGGTACTGCAGTGATTGGCCTGCCTCTGTGATTTGTTATCCTGTGATTCATCTTCATTCTAAATGGTGCCACAGTGCCTGAACTTCTGTGATGTCTGCCCCAGGTAGGGTGTAAGAGTGGCCCTCTGCTGTGATGGGTGATACCATGACCAGGACTCTTCCATAATGTGTGCCCCAGTAACTAGCCTTCTTCTACCATGGATGGTCCAATGACTGGCCTTACTCTTGCTGAATGATCCAGGGATTGGTGTCCTTCATAATGGGTGACCCAGTAACTGTGTCTTCTCTGTTATGTGTTCCTCAGTGACTGACTCTCATCTGTGATGGCTGCTCCACTGACTGGTTCTCCTCCACAATTGAAATCCCACTGATTGACTTTTTTCTCTGATGGGTGCTCTCTAACTCTCCTTTGTGATGGATGTCTCAGTGACTTACTCTCTTCTGTCATGGATTCTCCATTGACTTTGCCTGCTCTGTAATGTGTAGCCCAGTGACTGGTCTTGTTACATGATCAGTGAACCCAATCACTTTCTAATGGGGCCCCCAGAGACTGAGACTCCTTTGAGAGTCTAGGTCAACTCTGCAATAGGATCCTTCATGTCTGAGTCTCCTCCTAATGGCTGCTCCAGTGGTTAGACATCCTCTCTGATTGGTACCTGTCTGACTAGTTTTTCTCTGTGATAAGTGTCTTAGTGAGAGTGCCTCCTTTGTGATGGATGCCCAAGTGAGTAGGTCAAAGTCATAATGGATGTCTTAGTGACTAGCTCTCCTCTCTGCTGTGTGCCCCATTGACTCTCTCCTCTATGCTGTGTGTCCCAGTGACTGGTTCCCCTCCATTATTTATAATCTAGTGACTTGGTCGTTTCTGTAATTGATGCCCCAATGACTGGCACTCCAAAAAGTGGTTCTGGCATTGACAAGTCCTCCTCTGTGGAGGTTGTATCACTGACTGGTCTACCTCCATAATTAATTATTTTTAAAAATTTATTTATTTATTATTAAGATGTGGGGTACAATTTAGGGTTAGATAAACAAACATTGATTATACATGTACCCTTGTTGATGATGTATGCCCCTCCCTCCCTAGCAGTTTTCCTCAAATGCCAGTCCTACCCCCCTTCCCCTGACATTTTTCCACTACTGCCAATTGCTTTCTTATAGCATTATAATAGTTTAAGGTCAACTTAGGAGTGAGAACAAATGGAACTCAGTTCTTTGTTTCTGTGATAAATTATTGAGTATGATTGACTCCAAATCCATCCAATTTGCTGCAAAGTCCATCTGTTTGTCCTTTATGGCTGCATAATAATCCATTGTGTATATATACCACTTTTTTATGCACTCCAGCTTTGATGGGCAACATGGTTGGTTCCATGTTTTTGCTATTATGAATAGAGCTGCAAGAATCATGTGGGCAGGTATCTTTTTTGTAGAATAATTTGAATTCCTCTGGGCATATTCTCAATAGGGGAATTGCTGGGTCATATGGAAGGTCAATTTCTAGTTCTTTCAGAAATCGCCACACTGTCTTCCAAAGACGTTGCACTAGTTTGCATTCCCACCAGCAGTGTAGAAGCATTTGTTTTTCTCCACATCCTAGCCAACATCTTGTGTTGTTTGTTTTATTAATGATGGTCATTCTTACAGGGGTTAATTGGTATCTCAATGTGGTTTGCATTTGCATTTCTCTGATGATGAGTGAGGTTGAGCACTTTATCATGTGTTTGTTGGCTGCCCATATATCTTCTTTTGAAAAGTTTCTATTTATGTCTTTTGACCACTTTTTAAAGGGGCTGTTTGTTTTTTTCCCTTTTAGCATGTTTGAGTTCCTTGTAGATCTTAGATGTTGGGCCTTTGTTAGATATACAGTTGACAAACATTTTTTTCCCCAATTTGTGGGCTGTCTCCCTGCTCTCTTGATGGTTTCTTTGGCTTTGCAGAAGCTTATCAATTTAATGAGGTCCCACTTGTCTATCTTATCTCTTATGGCCTGGGCACTTCAGATTTTGATCAGGAATTGGTTGCCAGTTCCAAATTCCATAAGAGTGTCTCGTGTATTTTTTAAGGATCTTACAGTTTGAGCTTTTACATTTAGGTCATTGATCCATTTAGAGTTAATTTTTGTGTATGATGATAGATAGGGGTCCTGTTTCAATCTTCTGCATGTGTTCAGCCAGTTTTCCCAGCACCATTTGCTGAATAGGTTCTCCTCTCTCCAGTGGTTTTTGTTGGAGGTTTTGTCAAAGATGAGTTGGTTGAGAAATGAGGCTTTGCTTCCAGTATCTCAATCCTGTTCCATTGGTCTATGTGCCTGTTCTTGTACCAATACCAGTCTATCTGGGTTACTGTAGTCTTTTAGTAAATTTTGAAGTCTGAAAGTGTGATACCTCCTGTTTTGTTTCTTTTGCTAAGGTTTGTTTTAGCTATTCGTGTTCATTTATGTTTCCCTATGAATTTCTGTATTGTCATTTCCAGGTCTCAGAAGAATGATGTTGGTACTTAATGGGCATTGTTTTGAATCTATAGATTGCCTTTGCTAATATGGACATCTTAACAATGTTGATTCTTCCTATCCATAAGCATGGGATATTTTTCCATTTGTTTGTGTCTTCTTGAATTTCTTTGAGCAGTGTTTTGTAATTCCCATTGTAAAGGTCTTTCATTTCTCTGGTTACAAAGATATCGAGGCATTTCATTTTTTTGGTGGCTATTATGAATGAGGTAGTGTTTTTGATTTGGGTCTCTGCCTGCTTGTTTTTTGGTGTATAGAAATGTAACTGCCTTTTGCACTTTTATTTTGTACCCTGGGGCTTTGTCAAAGTCCTTTATTAGTGCAATCAGTTTTTTGACAGATTCTATGGGATTTTCAATGTATACGATCATATCATCAGCAAAGAGGGATGATGTGATTTCCTGATTTCCTATTTGGATACCCCTGATGTCCTTCTCTTGTCTAATTGCTCGAGTTAGGATTTCCAACACAATATTGAACAAGAAGGGTGAGAGTGGGCAGCCTTGTCTTCTTCCAGTTTTCAGGGGAAATGTTTCTAGTTTCTGTCCATTTAGCAATATGTTAGCTGTGGGTTTGTTGTAGATGGTGCTTGCTATTTTGAGATATGTTCCTTCTATGCCTAGGTGTTTGAAGGTTTTTATCAAGAAGGGATGCTGAATTTTATCAAAAGCTTTTTCAGTATCTAATGAGATAATCACTTGGTTCTTGTTTTTACATCTGTCAATGTATTTAATGATATTTATGATCTTGTGAATGCTGAATGAGCCCTGCATCCTTGGGATGCATCCTAGGGATGAAGATTTTATTGCCAGAATCTCTGTCACAAGTT